>VFFE01007172.1:1414067-1426497 GCA_008921705.1 Burhinus oedicnemus | reverse complement strand
GGGGGGGGGGGGGGGGGGCTTAAAGGCCACAAACAAAGCATTTACAATGAAACAGAATAACGTGTGTTCTGGGGAGAGAGCTGGGGGGACCAAGACAACCAAAGTAACAGGGAGGAAGGAGTTCGCTTTTTATGAGTTTTCCCTTGGAAAAAGCTCATGCAGAAAGGGCAGTGGGGCTGGAGAGGGAGAGTGTGGGGAGCCAGAGCAGCTCATCTGCAGGAGGATTTCTGTCCCCTGCCAGCAGCGTCGCGGAAGCCGCGCTCAGAAGCGCCCTGCAAACAGCGTGTGAGACACACTCACCTCCGAGCTCACCTGTCCTGGGAGGGAAACCGAGACCCTTCGTGCTCCAGCCCTGAAGCGTCGAGGTGGATGTTAAACAATGGATTTTCCTTCCTACCATGTGGAGCCAATATGGAAAGGCAGGTGGAAAGTGGTCTATGATTGCAAGTCAGGAGACTTATCATGCCAGCTCTACAAATGACATCATTCCTCAGCAAAATTAATGCACAAAAATGCCCGGTTTAGTCATTATAACATTTTGCAGTGTGTTCTGGTTTAGATGTACGTGATACTTCCAGCAACAGACAACACCACGCTTCTCACAAGGCACAGCTTGCAGCAGGATCTCTTAATAAAATAAGTTCTATTAATGAAATAAATCCATGGTTCAGGGGGAACTCCACAAGGTTCAAAAGTACAGGCTTCAGCGAGAACCAGCACACAAGCCCCTCTTCAACACTAAGCTTTTTCTATAAATCTGCAAGATGTGCATTCACAAACTTGTAGTGCTTTCTGCTCTCCCTCCCCGGCGAGGTGGATGTTTTCACCCTAAGGGATGAGCGATCTTTAACCAGACAATAACTGCCTCAAAGTCCCCAAGACCGAGTCACGAAGCTCCCTTTCATTTGAGATTGGCTCGACCACAGGCAAAGCCAAGAAAGTCGCCAGAGGCCTCGATACATTAAAGCTGTGCCATTGTGCTCCTCTCCAAACTCGGGGCTCAGCTGTATTAAGAAAGCAGCAGCAGTTCGTGGCTGCCATGCCCTAAAGAGGCATTTCCCAACATCTCTCCCAAAGCAGCCATGGAGAAAATGCAGTACAAGCAAGAAGTTTAAAAAAAAAAAAATCCTATGGGCAAAGCTGGTCTGGTCTCTTCCCCATCGTATGGCAGGACGTATAGCACACTGGCATGATTAGCAGCCACTGCGGACAGACTTACATCCCCTGCTTTCCTCACTGCTTCCCTTCCAATAAATCCCCAACTGAATCAACGTTCAGGCTAGGTACGAATCACTGTCCAAAACAGCCAATTATGATCATTTAAGAGTGTATGCAAAGGTTTTCCAGAAGCAGACACAATAAAGAAGTCAGCAAGCATCTTTTCAACTTTCAAAAGCATCCTGTTCTTTTACTTCCATTTTTCTCCCTATAATTTCCAAAGAAACACGAATTTCTCACCGATGGTCCTGTGGTTTTCTCTCTTTTTCCCCTCCCCTGGGGAAGCACATGGAGAAGAGCCTGTTCATCGCAGAAGCTGCCATCGGGCTTCCCATACGACACAGCCCCATGTTCGTCCTGCCCCACTCCCAGTGCTGCCGAGCAGAGTCACTCCGGCCGCAGGCTCTGCTCCAGACCTAGCCTGCATCTAAGCGTTGCTTGCACAAAGTCCCACGTGTTCCCACATTTCTTGCTATTCTTCTCGTTTCCCAGAGAGTAACTGCGTGCACCACCAAGAAAGCTGCGAGCAGCCCTGGCCGGGGTCATGGTGGTACCTGGGTGAAATGACACAGCAGGCATCAATAAAGAAAAATTAAAACTCAAGTAGCCCTGCTTTAAAGTACAAGAAACTCAAATAACTGCCCATAAATAATCCTGCTACTTTTATTGCAAAGAAAAACATTTTTAAAGATATAGAGCCCTTTCATTTCTGTATGTAGAGATTAAATTTATGTTTCTCTTGCAACTAGTAATACAAGCAACTAAACCAGCAGAGGAATCCAGGATCCTCACAGCATTTTAGAAAACCAGAAATATTTATGATCAGGCATTGGGCCTCTTAATAATTGAAAGGAGTGTTGGAGGGAATGACTGGAGAAAGCACTTTAAAAGATTTACTTCCCTCCCACTGGGAATTCAGTGTCTGAAGCAGGAACAAATTTTAAAATGACATAATATTCCATAAAAGAAAAATAGGGCACAAATACTTTGTTTGTACATAAAAATCTTTGTTTTAATTAAAAGAAAAACCAGAGAGGTCTTATCAGGGTTTTTGGCATGAAATAAGCGATGCGTTTGGTGTTATACAACTAAAAACTACTGGAAATTTTTTTACTTCATTTTTATCTACCCTGAGACACATTTCACAAGCAGAATTATTGGAATGATCTTATTCTGGTTTTACTTAGAAGAATAAAATGGATAATTGTATTCACTAATTACATTTTAATTCTGTCACTACAGATCAGTCCTCTCAAGGTCACCGTCCCGAGTCCTTTATGGAGGCAAGTTACCTCACAGAAGAAATTCAGCCCACCCTCTTCATAGCCTGGCTCATTCTCCAATTTTTGGCATTTGCCTAGTACCTTCGTCCAGTTTTGGTTTGCATCGATTGCAATTCCAACTAATTTCTCTTGGAACCAAACTCAATGACTCAAACATAACACAGTCCAAGGCATCAACTTCTGCCTGGTTTTTGGTGGAAATCATATGACATTTTCCCTTCTTTGGCCTTTTGCACGGTTCCCACCCGCAAGTGTGAAATGACCTGAGCTCCTTCAAAGCACCAACTCAGGATGGGTCATGCTCCATTCAGACCCGTATTTGTTCTATTTGGATGAAATCCTTTCTCAGGCCAAAAGCAGCACACAGTCTGGGCACCACTGACAAATGACCAAAGGTCTCAGAGGTGTCTCTTTGTGTCTCGATGAAAATCATTGCTGCTCACAGAGCACATGCATCCATGCACTGTCCCAACACTTAACGTTCCCGTTACTGTCCAGTGGCGTTCAAGCCTCACTGCACAATTCCCTGCAAAACCATCATACTTTTGTTGTCCCAGTTCACTTTGGCCATTCCAGTGGCCACCATCGCCTCCTGAAAAGGCAGGAGGCCACACGTGTTGCCTGTAGCTATGCAAGGCAGCAATCCCAGCTGCAAGAACCAACACTTGAAATCACGAAGAGGTGGACCAGTCCTCTGTACTCTGTGACAATATCTCGGTAATGCACCCTGATACTGCAACCAGTGAGTCAAAGCATATTCAAGCAAGGTTGAGTCACCCCACAGTTATTTCACAGCAGGACTTTCCATGCCCTACTGTGCCCCTTGCAGCAAAGCTCAGCAGGGATCTGCTGTCTGATCCCACAGAGTGGGACGGAGTTACAGAAGTCTGAGGATGACTCATGTCACACACATCAGTCTGGGCTTCTGGATTTTATTTTTACTTCAGCAAAATATTCAGCTTGCCCTGGAGCAAACCTATTAGTCACGCTCGCTTCTGGGAACGGTCAGAGTCCAAAAGGGATCAAGAGTTATATGTGGTTTCCCTCTTTTTGATTTGATTATTATTCATCAGGAGTGAAATTCCTTCCTCCGCAGAAGCCCTATCTATCATGCATCCCCTAAGATGGAATATAGGTCACCTAATTTCACCCCTGAAGAAACAAACATTTACTGAGAATAATCCCTTTCACATTCCTGAGAAACTTCTTAGAACAGAAGAAACACTTGGTGCCCAGCCCCAGAACCCAACTCTGTCTCATTTTAAGTCAGAAATGCTCAAGTTAAAGCATGCAGTCTCTATCCTTTCAGAGGTGATATATCCAGGGAAAACAGAAACTATCCAAAACAGCAAGTCATATTAGCATAGAGGTAGAATAAGACCCAGAAAATGATTAAGGGCTTTAGTAGGACCCTTGGGATGTTCCGCATGCACAAGTTATTTGTTGCGTTTATTGCAATAGTGCTCTACGATTCAAAGATAAAACCATCTGCTATAACTCATAAGCTATAACTCAAACATGAATCTCTAAGCAAACACGTGCAGTCCTTGGGATGCTCTGCGGTATGCAGTGACTAATTACTCCAAGAGTGGACAGTGCACCACAGCATCTCCCTGAGCAAAGGGTCTCCAAGTTTCCTTCCAAACACGAGAAGACCCGTCTCTCCGCTCTGCTCCTCCACACGCAGAACAGGCATTTAAGCACTAGACACAGCAAAAAGTAGATGCTTTTCTCATCTTTTCATAGAACAACATGTCCTAGGGGAGAGGGGTGGGGTGTTCTGATTAATAAGCAAAATTAAAAGAAGATAAATTTAATTCCAACCCACTTCTAGCCATGGGTGCTTGTAGGGATCCTCCCTGAAAACTGCTCATCCCATGTGCTACGATCATCTCTCTAAAGACCCTTCCCATTTCCTCTCCATCCAGGTGCGCAGTAAATCACTTGCCATCAGAAGGTCAGCAGCTCTCACTTAACCGTTTCCCAGCAGTCTGCGACTACAAACAGGACAGGATGTTCCACGCAAACACTGACAGCTTTTTGCGGTATTTTATGGTGGAAGAATTCCCATTTAAGAAAAACACCATTAAAAATATCACTATTTTGTACAAATTACTTTCACTGGGATGTAAAGAATGTGAAAAATTTTCACAGTTTTAGTTGGACCGCAAGTACCTTTGCATTAAGAATATAAATAGCAACTTAATCTGAGCCAGAACTGTTCCCAAAGAGAGAGAATCCCTCAGACTTACTCCAACCCATCCAGATTTTATCTGACTCACTGCTAATCCAGCTAACTTCTTCTGAGCTACCAGCAACAGCGAGACACACACAAAAAATCACCATGGGAAAACAACAACTTGTTTTAGAGTCTCTCAACTTGGAGTCACTGCCTTCAGCCACAACATCCATTAGCAAGATATATGGCATTTATCACTTCAAATGGCCCTTCTTGTCAGGGGTAGCAGGGAAACATGGCTTGTGAAATTGGGAAAATGTGAATGCGTCTCTAAGGGATTAAGCAGAATCGTATCTTTGCTGCATCTGACTGCTGCTCAGCATCCCACAAGCACCACTCGGGACAGGACACGCTGGCATTTCTTGAACTGCAGCTGAGCTTTCCATCCCTCACCCCACATTAATGCATTCCCTACCAGTTTGCTTTGTTTTTTAACCCTGGCTGAAACTCCCAGTTTCCCAGTTCCAGCCAGTACCTCTGAGTAAAGATCAGTGTTAAAGCACAAGGAGGCCAAGCGAGTTGCACCATGGCAGTCGTACAAGTTGAGCACTTGATGAATTATAGTTCCTGCCCTGTCTTATAATCATGCTGGGCTGCAATTACCTAGGCTACAAAATAAACTAGACTAAAATATTTCACCAGATTTACAGGTTTTATTAAGTTTTCCATACTATTATGTTTTAAAACCAAGATAGGCGCAATAATATACCAGAGGACAAAATCCAGCTTGTTTTCCCTAAGCCATAATGAACCTTAAAGCTCATTACAGCAATACTGATATTGCACATGTGTTTACTTCTGCTACAGACACCTTTGAAGCATGAGCCATGCAATACCAGACAACATAAGGAACATGAAAAATGTAAAGGTTAGTAAAAATAACAAAAAAAACAATCAAGGATTTTGAGTAGACTCATTTAGTGCAGAAAACCTTATTAACAAAGTAGGCATTCTGTACTAAAGCACATGCAGAATCCCACAGATTTAATCTTCAAAAACTCAGAGATTACTGCTCAGTTTGAGATGCAATCCAGGGTAGGACACAGTTTACAGTGTGGGATACAGGAAGAAACTAAGAAGGAAAATGCTGTAATGAATGCTGAGAGGAAGAGAGGCACCTAATTTAGTGTCTTGATCTGTTTTAAAGCACTTCCAGAAGTCTGCTTTCTTTTCCCCCATATTGAACAATAACTATATATCTAATCAGAGTACACTTTGTTACAGCAGCAAATAGATACATATTTCTAAAGAAATAAAACAGCAAATCAGGGGCACTTTTTTTTTAAAAAAAAGAAAAGCCTCAGCTAGACTTGCAAAGCATGTACATGTTCGCGTTTCACAGCAAGGGCGACCAGCACAAAGGTCCTTTGATTCCGCAACTCCCCCAAAACACAAACACCCCCATAGACCTCCAGGCAAGGCTCCAGCTGGGAACAGAGAAAAACCATTAAGACCAAACAAACCCACCCCCAAAATAAAATAAAATAAAAAAATAAAAATAAACCAAACAAAAAACCAGCCAGAAAACTGCCAAACCCATCCAAACTCCCCCTCACTGCCTGCTCCCTTCAGGAACAAGCTCGCAGATCCTGCTGGCTGATAGGAAGAGAGCCAAGCTCTGGCAAGCTCTCCCTCATGTCCATTTGGGAGAAGTAGGTGGGATGGAGAGAGCATGGAACAGGGTAGAGACGCAGCCCAGGTCGCCCCAGGGCAAACCCTGTGGTGCACAGCCCCAGGAGCACGCGGCTCGCTCCGACCTTCCTCCGCAGGCTGTGGTCCCAACTGTGGGGGCTTCCAGCTGCTGTGTGGGTGGCAGGGCTTGGTGGTCTGCAGCAAAGCTGTGGAAGACCCTCACCTTGAAGGTCAGTGCCTCCGTGTTTCCTTGCATTTGCCCCCGGGCGATGGGATCCCATGGGATTCTCCTGATTATCTTTCCCAGATTCCTCTCCAGGAACACGGCAGTGACGCACCTTTGCTTTCAGCTGTAGATCCCAAGGCAGTGTCTAGGCTACATTCACTATTTATTACAGCATCCCTGTTCCTGGTTCCCCACTTACTCAGCAAGCAATGTCTATGCAGCCAGTTGACGCAAGTGGTGGGTGATCCGGAAGCCAGCTCCAGCCCCTGGGATCACTCCATCCTGCCCACTCATCCTTGCTGCAGAGAAGTGGCCACAGCCACTGGCAAGAGCAGGGACCTCCAACTACATCTGCTGGAAGATGCATCATTTCTGTGTGGTCCTCAGAGGGAGCCCAATGTTGCTGACAACATCTCTACTCGCCCACTTTCCAGCCCAGTCAAGCCTGCTCCAGTGCACAGTGAAGACCATCGTCAACTTTAGCATCTGTAATATTTGTAATGCAGTCATTAACTGTGTCACTGTACAAACGCTCCCTGGCAGTTAACCGCTTTCCTTCCCAAAGTCTGCAAAGGAAGACCAGGGCATGGAAAGATGCAGTCCACATCCCCTTCCGCTCTTGGAAGGTTATGTCTGGGAGAGACAAGAAGAGAGAAGGAAAGGCAACCCAGGCTCACACAGCTTGCTGCTCCTCTTCTGAGCTCTTCTAGCACCGAGCCTCTGGGATGCTCAGTGCTGTCCTGGCAGCATCACCAGGCCAGCCACGCGGCTGCAATACCTTAATGCCAAATCAAAAGATGGATGGATAAATAGACACCAATAGAAGCTTTGATACAATGCTTTATACCGGTCATTTGTCACGAAACAGATACTCTGGTCAGAGTTTGGAAGCTTACACACCACCCCCCGAGTTATCCTGCTCTTTCTCATCCTAAAAATCCTAATCAAATACATTACCCTTGAAAGCAGCAGGCCCAATACCACCAGGAGAAGAGGGGCCATTTCTAACCCCGGGGAGGGCAGTTCCTCCCTGCTGGGGAAGATGGTGAGAAGGCAAGCGTCAGTCTCCCTTTAAGATCAGCCCCAGCCTTATCTCCACAACTTAACATTATTTCCAAATTCCTCTCTGCATGCTCAGATCCTTTTCCCACACCTGGAAGCCCAGAGGTCTATCCTACCCTCCCAGAAGCTCTGGCCATCTGCCTCTCCTGCCTGGGGCTCCTAGAGAATACAGGGAGCCACTGCAGCTCTGCTGCTTGCACCTTCTAAATTGCCTCCTGGTTGAGGCAAGGAGAGCCTGTGCTCCATGCCAACCTCCGACCTCCACCCAAATATCTGATCCTGTATGATGGAAGCTCACATCGCAGCCCTGCACGGGTTGTGACGCCTTTGGTGAACACACAAGATGAATAGACAGAATGACTACTCCCACTAAACCTAAAAAAGGAAAGGTTGGGTGGGTTACCCACCCCCCCAAATTGCTCCATAGATCAGTAACCACAAAGCAAACAATCACCATCTGCAAAGACAGTGTTCTCCTTGCAGGAAGGAGAGGGGGTGTGGAAGGCGCTCTCAGGAGAGGGCTCAGCTGCCGAGCAGGATGTTCTGATGAAAGACAATTAAATCAGAGCTGATTAAAAGACGACAGGTGGTTTTTTTCTCTCTCTCTTTCTTCTTCCCCCACCCCCTTCCCTGTATTAGGTACTAGGGACAGTCCCTACTTGCCTGCATATCCCACACCCCATCCGGCCAGCAAGAAGCCCCCACCGAGGACTCTCCCATCTCCGCTGGCTAGAGGGTACCAGCCGGGATGCAGTCTGCACCCAAAAGCCAAGAGTTACCACCTGCATTTTGTGGGAGAGAAAGCAGCACGGGAAGGGTGAACAACATGCCCAGAGCCACACAGCAGGACTGAAAAGAGAGTCTGTAGGTCCTGTTTCCACCTTCTGGCTGCAATCAGAAGAGGATTTTTTCTCCTGATGCAATTTCCCCTTCCATTCCTTCCTACATATGCATAAAGGTAAGGAAAGCCCATACAGCAAAGAGGAGGAATCTCATGTTTTATCCCGACTCATTACTATGCAGTTCACTCTGCGTTGCTCAGCTATTAAAATCTGATGACAGCCCAGAAGACACCAGGAAATACCTCATTTTCACAAGTGTGAAGAAGACTCGTCAAAAAGCTGTAATCTTAGCTACATTGTCATCATCATCTTAACTCTCACTTTTCCCCTACCAATTCAAATTAGGCTTAATGTTCTCTGAGCAATAAAGAGCAGGAAATTGGGAGTTTCAGTATGATCCTCAGACACACCGAACCCCCAGGTCAAAAACTTGCTTGCCCCTTGTGTGAGTTAAAGTTTGAAAGCTTGACTAAAGGGATTTTTCTTTTCCACTTTAACAAAAATAGCTGAAATCCTGCAAGGAATTCAGCAGAAATTTAGTTTAATTTAACATGCGTCCATCACAGCATAAATGCATTAAAGACATTAACATTACAATGAATTTAATCCAAATCTATATTATAATAGGGCCAGATGTTTGCTCTGACAACGAACTCAGAGGAACATACGCTCTCATTTACACCAGCTGGAAATTTGGCAGAATAGAAGGGGAACATCTGAGTTTTACAGAGTACTGTAAGGATGTGCGAAAAGAGATTTGCAGTAGAGGCATTAGAGGAGTGCTCTCATTTCAGATATCGCCTCAAATCCAGATTGAGACAGTAATTTGCCCAAGCACTGTTGTCAGACGACTGACTGAGTTTCTAACTTGCCCGATGGACAGCTGTCACCCATGCCTCTGAGAAGTGATGGTGATCGTAAGATCCTTTACTGGAGTATTTAACGTGGGAGCGAGAGCCCAGTCCTGGCAGGTTCATCTCTTTATGCTCGTCCAATATTATCACCAGCATTTACACCAACAGCCCAGGTCCACTATGGAAAAGTTATAAACCTGCACATTATTTTCCATCTCCAGCAAAGACAAATATATAGAGAGATGAAAGCTTAAGCACTTTTTTTTATTCCTCCACCTACATACCATTCATTCTCTACTTGAAGTACTACAACATTTTCAAAAAATACTGAATTATCCTTAAAAAAAAGACACTCATGCACAAAGGAGATGACTGGCACCTGTGAAAACATATTTTCCAACTAATTCCAGTGGAAAAAACCTCATCCAAAGCAAATCTGAAAGCATCTCTAAAAGTGACACATGAGAATGATTGATGTTACACATTGATTGATAACAGAATACCATATTATTTGGTACCCAGTATATTTTCGTTATGCAAGATTTCTAATAATGCTCACACAGTTGAGTTCAGAAGTTCATATTTGGCTTGCAATGGTTCACTACAGATATAAAAAGAAATAATCTGTGGAGCAGGCTTCATTTACCATATGATTAAACCAAACTTGAATACAAAGGATAGATTCATTTTTCTTCCTAATTCTTCTCATTCTACACTGAACAACCTACCCTTAAAATCTATTTGTAGGAAGTCTGCCCGTAACAGGAGGAAGAAAAGATATTTCAAGCTATATTTAGGCACAAATGCCACATGGTTTGGTCCACCATGCCCAGTCCTCCAGCTGAAACATCAAGCTGGGCACTATTGCAGCCTTTCTCGGTGGCGTTTTTGTCTGTGATTTTGGGCAGCTTGGAAAAAATTGCATTTCTGTACCCATGAATATGTTTGAGATGCCACTGAACCAGGAGCAGTTTTATTAAAGACACGTAGATCAAAGATTCATTTGTTCAAATGCTGAGCTATTCACATCTGCTGCGTTGTTATTCTTTAGAAATACTGGGGAACTCGGCACAAACATATTAGCTGGAAGAACAAAGTAGCAACGCATCTCTCTGCTTGGTTCTTCGCAAGATACAATTTTTCTTATTGCTCAAAGTACGCATTTTTATTTGGACACAGCTTGTTAGGATGAGCAGACAGTTCAGAAAAAAAATAAGTGGCCCACGCCCTGAAAGATCCTTTATCGCCAGCATTTCAAGCAAAGACAAACATTTTTTTGAGGTTAGAAAACCCATTTTACTTCTGAGCTTGTAAACTTCTACCCCTCTCCGGGAATCCAGGAAATTAGAAAATACTCTAAGAAAGATTTAGATTTTCTGGGGAGCATTATCCAGTCTGGAAACATGAAGAGGCTCCCCGCACTGTACTGATCTGGGACACAGGCGTTCCCTGGGCTTGGGACATTCCTGACATCGATGCCGACTCCAGCCCAAGTCATTCCCAGCCGCTTACTCCCCAAGAGGCTACAGGGTTTGAGAAACGCCACTCTACTCCAGGTCTGTTTTCATGTGCGCACACACGCACATCCACGTAAAACCAACAGGGTCATATTGCAAAAAGCAAGAGCTGCCATCTGAAAGGACTTCGGGGATGGGGTGTTCACACGTGCAGTGCAGTATAAACATCAATATAAAGCAGCACGCGTGTAAACGTTCAGATTTAAGCTTTACAAGGACATGGAAGTAAACATCAGCAAAGCACTGGAGGTCTGCAGTGAGAGCACTAGCTCTTAGCTGATGGGCGTCTGAGAGGTTCTGAGGATCTGCTCAATAGCTTTATGTTTTCTGAAGGACTGGTCCAGCGCTCCCTTTGAATTTGCCTTTGAGCTGTTAGTACTTACACACATGATCACAACCACAGAAGGCTGAGCGGCCTCAAGCTTTACAAGAAGTCTTGAGAAAAGACAGAGCCCTGCCTGTACAAAGGATTAAGCAAAGGCATAGGAAAGTACAGCACAATTTACCATGAGTACCCTTTTTACCTTCAAATAACAGTTCACGTGTCCTATGGGCAAAAACCACTGTGACCACAAGTCTTCCAAATTTGAATTGTTGTATGAAAAGGTCCTATTATGAGCCATGGAGGTCTGTCATGGGGTTTATAGTAGCAGACATTTTATAGCCTTGCTGCTGTTCAGGCAGCTGACTTCAGAGTAGAAAAAGAGATCTCAGGGAAGTCTGCAAGAAAAAGATATTCTTATGTAGCCTATAAATACCATTGACCCAAACTGTGAGGTGCTTATGCTGGCAAATTTTTAAGACACTGTGTAAAGAAACCAGATCCCTCTATTCGTGATCAAATCCAGTTTTGGGAGGGAACTTACTACATAAGACATGAACCTACATCCAAATTCACTGAGCTCAACCTGAAACTTGAACTATCAGATCATTAGTGATGGGAAAAAAAATCGGAACAACCCACATGGATGACAGCATCCAAGTCATAGACCAGATAAGGAGACAAGAAATAAAGGACCAGTAACAGAAAGGAGAAGTTTTCCTAGATCATGTATTGGACTTGGTAACATTTTACTAGAAGGTTTTACAGACACCCTTAGTACAAGCAAACTGAAAGCTTTTAAATAGAGAAGACTTCCATTGAAAAGCTGTGGGATTGTTTAGTTTCCTTGTGGAAATATGTCAATATTAATAAAAAGTTCACCAGAGAAATTTCACGGCAGCTGTGTTTCGTTGCATTCTTCCTTTGCATAATTATTAACTTACTAACTATACAGTCAAAATTTGGTATTTAAATTTGACATTATCAAAATTAGAAATAGTCCCTTTTCAGTAATATTCTTGACAGACACCACTCCACACAAGTTTCAAGTGCACTGTTATTCACCCCAGATAGGACCTTTTTTTACCATAAGATACAGGAACTTTCCACGGACAAGAATTTTGTTTTTCAGCTATTTACAGTCATCCAATTATGAGCCAACATTGCAGAATATCTGGCTCACAAGAACCAAGGACTCACCTAGGATTTTTGAGTTGGTTTTCTGTTTTTTTTTT
>VFFE01007172.1:1243793-1413585 GCA_008921705.1 Burhinus oedicnemus | reverse complement strand
GCACTGCTCAGGCCACCGCATGCCATAGCCCACATCCAAGCCCAACGCATCAACACGTGTGCATCAGTCACGCAAGACATCGCTCCCCAAGATAGCGCTGGCAACGGTTGGTGGAGTGTCGAGATTTGCCCTCACCCACTGTTGTGCAAGGAAATGGTAAAATTGGAGTGAAAACCATGAATTCTGGGGCATCTCGCTTCCTGAGCCTCGCTGCGCATTTAGGGACCCATCCCCTAGCCCTGGTTGATGTGCTAAAAAAAAAAATATGCAAGGGATGAATATTTATCTGTGGGTGGCAAGTGACAGATGCTGGGGCGAGGATTCTAGGATACTTCAGTTTGATGAAGGTAATAACTTGAATAGATTAATGAGAAACATCCTTCCCAACAGTTGCCTCCCCTGTGCCATCGCTACACAGCCACCCTTCCAGCAGAGCTCCAGCACACACCAGCTTCTTGTATCCAAACGCACAAAGTTCGTTAAGGTTTGGTGTCCAAAAGGCTGGAGGTGCCCAACTTTGGCGTTTTCCACCCAGGCTGGTGACAGGCAACAGGGAAAGGGCTGTGGCCTCTGGGTACTTGCAAGGGAGTTGGTGAAAGTGCAATTTCAGCTGGGTTGAGTCACTCCGCAGTGACAGCCCAACCGAAATGGGGGGAAAGCTGGTGTGGAAGAGCCCGGTCGGGGCGTGCGTGGCCTGTCTCTGCTCCCACAGGTACCATCACGCTGCATTTCCCCAGCACGGCCGTCCTCTCCTCCCAGGACAGTTTGCAGAGTCCCTGGTCTGTAGCATTGTGCTACAGACCTTGCCCTTGTCTCCTCCTGATCGTCTTACCTCCTCCTAAAATGATAAACATGCAATATAGCTTTTCGGTCCCCAAACACCGAGAAACTGGTCTGGCCTGACAAGATGGAAGGAAAAGCTCTTTGCTTCTGGTAGGTTCTCAGAAACGGTGAAACCGATGGTGAGACACCCCGATTTGGAGATGCTCCCCAGGTTTCCCAAAGAGCCGCTGCGCTGCAGTTGACAGAGAAGCGTGCCGGGGTGGGGGCACGTGCATGCCCGGGGCCGGGGCCAGCCCTGCAACACCCAGCCCTCGGAGACCTGTAGTTTGCCGAGACTTCCTCCTGCAAACCTCCCCGGCAGGGGCTGGGTGCCAGGAGGGGAGCAGGGCGACGGGCACTCGCATTGGGAGCACGCAGAAACCCCCCCTCATCCCCTCCTGGCCGCTTTGAAGGTGGGAGACCGCGATTATTCTCCGACCAAGCTTTATTCTGAACTGAAGGACTGCTGGGATTTATCGATGGCTTGCAAACACGCACTCGGCAGATTCCAGCTCAGACCCCAGCATTATTCCAGGCAGCTGAAACAAAAGGTTGCAGCTATATTTTCCTTTCGGAGAAAGCCACCAGCACAAAATTGTCATTAAAAAATCAAGAAATTGTTCCACCTCTCCGTTTGAGAGCATAAAAGAGCTGCTGCAGGTAACGTCTAATCTTGCCTCCCCGTAAAATCACAAAGCAGCGAACTGGGTTTTCTAGAGAAAGGTCTTGCAGCACCTTTCAGGAAGGCTGTGACGGAGCTCAGCAACGCTGCAATTTCCTTAACCTAGCAGTCCTGGAAAATGATAACGTCTTAAAAAAAAAATTAGCTTGCTTTAGATGGACACATTCACCAGCAAAACAAGGGGGCAGCGCTGCCGAATGCCCCCGGCTGCCGGCAGGTAGGCCTGCCGCGTATTATGGTGGCAATTTAGATGGAAGTAGCCACAAAACATGAGAGAGGATGATACAGCCACTTACAGCACAGCACCAGCTGTTTCTCCTAGTTCGGCCTTAAAGCTTGTTAGTCCAGCAATTTTTTTTTGATCGCTCCAATTGGGTTTTCTTGTTTTTTATTTAATCCTAGTTTCCCCTCCACATCTCGTTAAGCTGTGTTGACGGCAGAGAATAGCTTTGGTGATCCCTCTGAGCCCCTACGCTAAGCATTAAGCCGTAAACTAGGAATGTAAGACTCTTGTCTGAATTAAAGTCTTTTGCCTGATATTATTAAGCATGGGGCTGCGTTTGGAGGGGCTGCAGGGCGTGCGGAGACCCCGGCCCCTCACTGGAAGCATTTGCAGCACCAGAGCAGAACCCACCTGCCCTGGATCCCCTCGCACGCTCGCCTCCCCTCTGCCCCGGGTTGCTTCGATGCAAATCCTACAGGTTCCAGTGGTGCAGAACTGCGAATCCCATGTGCAACTTGGGTCGTCTCCCAACGGCTTGGCCCACCCTGTCCTCCGACACACCCTGGGCGAGAGCTGGGCATCCTCCCACCAGCACAGCCGGCTCCCCTCCCCAAAAAGCCTGGTCGAGGAGAGGTGGGGGGGAGAGGACCCGGTGCCCAGAGACCCGCTGAACATATGGGGCTACCTGTGGCAAAGAGCTGGGCTGATGCCATGCTGGGCTGGTTCCTTATCTCCTGTGGGGTACGAGCATCCCTCGCTCCAGGCTAGCAGGTTGCAAACTCACAGGCTCCAGCCTAAAACCAGGGACCCCCTTGGGAGAATTATACCCCCGTGCCACCGCCCACCCCGGCCGGGGAGGTATCAATGCAGCACCTACCTCCATCCGAGTAGGTCTCTGTCCCGTAGCCATCCTGTAATCCATTGCTCCAGGTGCCTTCGTACTTGGCCCCATTTCCAGTGCATTCTCGGACCCCGTACCGTCCCTTAAATCCATGGGTCCACTCTCCTTTGTACACCCACTTCCCCTTGCTCTCCATGCCAATGCCATGGCGCTTGCCCTGCGCCCAGGTGCCCTGGTAAGTGTTGCCGCTGGGCCAAGTGTAGACCCCCAGCACCTCAAAGCCGTGACTCCAGGAGCCCGAATATTCACCTTGACCCTTCGGGCCGGTACAGATTCCGTGGCCATGAGCCTTTCCGTCCTCCCAGCCTCCACAGTACGACCCTCCATCATCAAAATTAAACCTTCCCCCACTGGACATGCATGTAATTCGGTTTGCAAATCCCCCAAAAGGTGAAAAAAAAAAAAAGGGGGGGGGGGGGGGGGGGGAATAAATCTTTTTTTCCACTCCAGTATTTTATGGGAAATAGCTCTAGACACAGCACTAGCTCGAGCAATTGGGCTGAGTGCTGCGGGAACCTCCACCCACCCTGCTTCAGGGGCTCCCTGCAGGGCCCTGAGCCCACAGTGGGGGACCTCTGAGCTCCCCATGTGCCATACCCCTGCTGCAAGAGGCTGAAGTGACCCCACATAGGCCCACCAAAGGATGAAGCTTTAGCAAGCGCAACGGAGTCCACACAAAACTTTTAGAGCTGAACTAGGTCAGCTCCACTAAGGAGCAGCTGTGGCAATTTAATTCTGCAGGGTGGGTAAGGCATCGGATACCACCCCAGCCCCTATGTAAAGGGTCACTGTCTCACTTCTAGCAGCTCTGCAAGCCATTGCTTTTGAGAAGTCACCCATCGCAATTCACCCACTTCCCCAGTGATGCTTGCTCCGACTCATCGGCTCCCAAAGGAGCCCCACATCTGGCCGCTTTCTCCGTTTGCTCGGCTGTCTCGGGCTGCAGGACTACCCAAGCAGCACTGCCCAGAGAGCCACCACAGCTCCCTCCAGTGCTGCCAAGGGAAGAGCGCATAAGCCAAGTGGCCACATCCACGCGGTGCACTGGCCAGAGCCAGCACAACATTCCCCCTGTCTGAGGTGGCAGCAGCCACATGCACACCTGGAAAACCCAGCCATGGGCATGGCTCCTCCGCCAAGGAGCTAAATCCACATTCTGGGGTCTGCTCACCCTTCTGGTAGAGCCCCAAAGCTGTTTGCAGCTGGTGGCTTTGCCCACCTGCAGCACCCTTCTCATAGCTGTTTGCTGCTGTAGGCAAACTGCAGTGGCTGAAAGCATCTAAAGGGAGGCGTGATGTGGTTTGAGGGGAGGAAAAAAGCTCAGAGTCCTTTCTGCAGGAACACAGGCCCCTTAGACAAACAGCTTCTTAGTTTATGTTCATGGCTTCCCTTGACCTCCACACACATAAGTGCCATTTATTTGCAGCTGCAAACCACCACTTCCTATTTCACTTAAAACATGAGATCATTGCCAGCAATGTCTCGTTTTGCTGTTCCCTAAGACTGAAACATTGGTTGGGCGTCAGGAACATTTGAGATCAGAAACTACAGACACCAGACAGAATTGAGTCAAAACTAGCCATAAGGACATGCTGCAGCAGTTGCGAGACATCACAGCCACAAGAAAAGTCCTGGAGACTGGAGAAACATGGTGTTGGATACCCTGAGCCATGTAGCACTTGCTTCTGTGATTTTGTCTACTCCTCCCCTGCCTTTGCTTCCCTTCTTCTCACACCATAGCTCTCCTTCACCTCGTTTGCACTTTCCTCTGATTACACTCTGTTTCTTGTTCTGCCTAGGCACCACACTCAGCATGACAGATCCCAGCCATGGCCTCCAGGCACTTCCGTGATAGCACTAAATAACACTTTTAATAATATAGAGATCATCCAATGAGCTTTCATAGGAAGTTTTAGCACTCCATCTCCTAAGCAGTTTTCCCCTCTAATATCTAACTTGTACAGTACTGGAGTTCCCTGAAAGCATCTTACCGAGATGCAGAGTTAAAGATGAAAAACAGTTTTTTCTTAAGCTTCTAACATTCACACAGAAAGCTCTTTTTGGCTAAAAACCTTTGAGCTTATTTTTAACTCATAAGGGATTCAGATACATAGAAAGTCTGGAGAAAATTGGACAAGCCTACACCAGAAGCAGATGAAAACCAGAGCCGTCTCCCCAGACCACCTGCTCACTACCTCCATCACTTCTCCCCCTGCCCTCCACCCAAACACTTGGACAAATGAAATACATTAATAATCATCCCTGGACTACACAAATTTGCATCTCATTTTACTCATCTCTAATTTTGGGGGCTCCATTTAGCTATAGCTTAACTCCTTTCCAGTCAAATCAGGTACAACAGAAGGTTTCTCTTCACACTTTTTTTTAAGCTATTCCTGCCAGATTCAGCCAGCTATTGTGGTAGTTCCGACCACAGCCATATTTAGGTTTCTGCACCCACCTGCAGAGACAAGTGTGGGCATGAGCAAATACACAAGGATTAATTCATCGTATGGCCTGTGGTCCTCCTCTCCATCCCTGAGGGGAATATTTTCATCCCTACACCTGCTTATGTGCCACAACCTTGGGTTATCTTTCCGACAGGAGCTGCCAGCCAAGCTCAATTCCTTGGTATTACAGCAGGGTGACAGCTGTCACACGCATGTTCACATCCACACATGTGTATTTGCGTTGCACAAACATCTAACGTATGTCACCCTGGCATGCACGAGAGCAGAGCTGTCAAACTGGGCACGTGCACGCACACAACCCTGCTGCTTATTGAATAAGCATACGCACTTTCCACTGAAAAATTAGCCCTTGGAAATTCCTTGCTGCGGGGAATTCAGCTGGACACAGAGTCCTTTCTCTGACATGAAATATTCTGCAAATCCATCACTCAGCGGTCCCACGGACAGGATGTGGTAAGTACATCTTCCCTCTCTCCTCCTCCCTGGCTGCCTGCTCTGGCTTTCATTGCAACACCTTTATTCCCCCAACGTCCTTTCCCAGACAGCAGCACTTCCTCGTGTCGCAGCTCAGATCACGAGACTTTAACATGATGGAACAGCTCACAGAGGTCAAGGAGATTATTTGATGCTCTCAAAACGTCTGGATTCCTTCAAGATTTCCCTTGCTTGCTTTCTCACTACTAAAAAAGAGAGGCTGGAATGAAGGAAGGGAGGTGGCCAGCCCCAGCTCCAGGTGCAGCCCACCCCAAACCCTTCCCAGCCAGCTGAGCTCCCCTATGGGCATCTGCTAAAACCCCTAATATGAGCAGGAGCGATCAGGTGGTCATGAGACATCGAGCTGCTGTCAGGAAATTTCTCCACCGTGGTTTGAGGTTATGTCTTTCAATATTATTTTCCTCAATCTCCCTTTTCTTTTCTTGAAAATAATCAGTTTGCTCAGATTCTTGCGGTGAAAAGCTTCCAGTAAGTTCCAGCGTGGAATCTAGGCAAAGGGACAGATTATCTGCTTGCAGTAGGACACCTCACTTAGAGCAGCCTAATAACATAAAAATGATATATTTTAAGTCCTGCTCCCTCAATAATACCTTTTAATGTACTCAACTTATTTTAACATTATAAATAAAAGTGCTGGCATACACTGAGGTTTCTTTTGGAAGGGGGGAGCAGCATGCTCTCCAGCTCCTTAGCTTCTCTGAGGTTTGGTTGCCAACCTCAGAGCTGGAACTCCAAGTTACTTTAATAAGCAAAATATTCCATTTTCCATGTATTGTTGCTCTTCAGAATGGATCCAGTTCTTGGGAGTGACGATGAAAAGCTGCAGATTTCTTCAGAGCAAAAGGCAAACCTCATCAAAACCATATTACAGACCGTTACGATGGGACTCTGACTTCGCCTGGACAGTCAGCTTCATACTACTCCAGGAGAAGAGGATTGGCTCCGACTTGCCGTGCTGGTGTCTCATCTCCATCAGCTCCCTCCTGCTGCTGAAGGTTTGGTCACTCTTACCATGCTAGCCTCTGTGCAATAGAAGCCAAAAGATTATTTCAAGCCCACATCCCTCTGCTGCTTCAAGTCCCCAAAGTCTGGAAAACTACAAACCCAGACCCAAAAATTGGTACTTTGAGATCATCTTTTAATGTGGGAGGTTGGAAATAGCCCTGAAAAGATATTATCAGTGGTGTTTTCCATAGTTGCATGAACAAAACTTTCTCTACTTTTTGTTTTTAATAATTCTAGTGTGAATTGGAAGCTCCGGGGGATTTTTCCACATGTACTAACACATTGTCTACATCCCCTTGGATGCAGGTCTGTTACTGTAGGGATGGCTCATGTGTCACTGACAGTACTAAGCACCTCCATCTCCAAGAAAGAAGAGCTGAACGCCTCTTGCTGGGGAGGAAGGGGGGGGAAAAAAAAAAAAAAAAAAAAAGGGAGAAACTTAGCAACTTTGAGCTGATCAGAGGGGGAACAAGGCAGCATCACCAGCACCCGTATTCACAGATGGCTGAGAATACAAATACCTACTTATAACATGGCCCCAGAGGTACCACAAACTCACTATTGCCTTCAGGCCTTCTGGAGGCAGGTTGGCTTCATTGCTTCCAATGACTTAATCACAAAGAAGGGTGGCCACCGGTCTTGGGGGGATTGCTGGCAGCCACGTAGAGCTGCTCTCCAATATTCCCTGGCTCAATCACCTCCCCAAGCACCATTATCTCCAGTCATGCACGGAGCTCATCTCACCACTCCATGTAGATTCCCCAGGCACCGGCTTCCATACGATAGGTTTTTCTTTTGCCAAAAAAGACTGAACAACATTGACCTCCACGTTCTGGCATCACCGCTTCTCATGGAACACGCGTCTGCTTTCACATCCAACTAGGATAACTGAGGTTGTTTTTGTTGTAATTCTGATACAGCTGCATGACTGAAGAGTCATAGATGGAGCTGTTATGGAGTAATTGACCTGGTCCGCTGCTCCCCAGAACGATGATCGCAAGCAGACCAGCTGAAGAGTGGGTGTGGAACTGGCAGAGCTAAACCAAGGGGTCCCCACCCCATCAACTTCTCCTTTCCCCAAGGGTCTCGCGTTAATAAAAAAGGGTGTGTCGACATTACGCCAAGAAACCAGAGCGGGATTTCAGTTGCATAAAGCGGGTGAGCTGCTCTCATCCTTGCAGGGCTAGGGGTCTGATCCCAATGAGGGCAATGGAAAGGTGCCCTGGGATGGAGCTCTTCAATATCTGCACGGCAACACCATTTCAAACAAGCCCATTCAGGTATGTCCACCCACACCATACCTTATCATGCTTGTACTCTTGCTTTCTCCAACCACGCCAGGCACCCAAAGGGGTCCCTACAGCATTTGGACTCTGAGGCCCTGGATGCTGAGAGACACAGAGCATACCCACTGAGGGAGCAGAGTTCATGATCAGCATTCCTTGGTGTAACCATAATACAAAAGCTACTCGTAATTCGTAGCATCCACCCCTGGAGCTAAAAACAGAGACTTTTGGAATGGACTCAGTGCAGCCATCTGAACGGGTGCAGCTGCAAACCCTTGTAAACTTCCCATCAGCGCAACAGCCAGCTGTGGGCTGCTCTGCTGAAGCTGGATCCAAGCAGAAGTCCAGCACTGCAGAGAAGGTAAGGTCCGTCTCAGAAGCCGTTCAGATTTTGAACCATGGTCTTACTCCAGATCAGGGAAAAACAAACTGAAAATACTGAGCTTTCTACAAAGAAGCAGCAGAGTCCAGGGCTGGGAGGGGAATAAATTTAAAAAAAAAAAATAAAAAATCTTCATTTTGGGTCAGTTGAGATGTTCCATTTCAATTTACACCCCATGTATGTGCTTGCACATATAAGAGTTGGGTACATTCTTTTAATTAAGACTAAAATCAAGGTAGCATACCATTAGAACATCCCAAATCACTTTTGTGACACCTAACGTTTTATCCTGAAAACATATCTGAAATTGAGGAGGCTCTCCTCATTTTCAGGCCCTTCTTCCCTCACAGCCGCACACAGAAAACAGCAGAATCAACTTCCCACTTCACATTGAGGGTGAATTACAACTGCTATATCTCAGCCAGCCCTCCCTGCTAACAAATACATCCTGATCCTATCAATCCTTGCAAAACTTCTGGAATGGCTTTTGTTTATAAAGGCAAGACCTACAGCAGGACACTCAAAATATTTTATATTATGCTATGCTACAGTGCCTTCTTGACTGGCATGTTCAAAAACACTTGGAATAGATATGACAGAGATCAGAGCTCCCAAGCCTTCTCCTGTTGTTGGGAATTCACACGCAAAGCCAGTAGTGATAAGAAAAGGAAGGCAGGATAGTGAAAAGATGATATTCTCATGAAAAGCATTGGGATTGTGCAGAAACAAGAACACCTCCCCTGTGGGAACTATATCCTGTTTCATACATATATCTGTATTTAACACTTCACTGAAACCTCTTCGCAGAAGCACTGAGCTCTATGGCAGAATAGCCATTAACATCAAAGGCTAATCCCAAGCGTCTCATGGGGGGAAAAAAACCAAAACAAAACACATCACCAGAATTTCTCCCAGATTCCTTCTCTTCATTCATCCCCACAGGCAAAACCAAGCATAGTTTGATCGCACAAGTACCTTCCCTAACAAAAAACGTGAGGAAGAGAATGCCGGTAGTTTTACAATTGGTTTTACCCTATTTCCTTCTGTAAAACCTTTCTTGTGTTTATACTACTGTTATCAGCTAAGAATCTCCCACATCATCTTACCAGCACGAAGTTGTCTGCTATTTTCTCACTCAGCCCGACAAGTGGTTGTCCTATTGAAGCCGTCAGCAGTACTTACAGCATCTCCGTGTCTCAAAAACAAAGGCAATGGTGTCCAAAATTGCTTGGCAGAGGAGGCACAGGGCTAGCTGGCTACCTACCAGACAGCTGTGTTGCAAGGAAAGATGAGGAAAGTCAACAATTCATGCTCATACCTCGGAGTTACCTGTCTCACAAGCAGGCTGCTGCTGTTTTGATAAAACAGCCTGTACTACACGTGCTAAGAAACAACTCTGATGTCCATTAGTGCCTCATGTAATCACAAACCCCCAGTCTTTACAGGAATACAGAGTAGTTTAAAGAGTCAAATTTGTGTCAGCCCATTAAACAGAAAACGCCAAAGCAACAGAGCAAGACTCTGTTCACTTCCTAGTTTTGCAGCAGATTTTCCTGCTGTTCTAGTTTCCCACCTGCTAAGAGGAAGACAAGAACATCTACCCAGAGCATGCAGAGCACCTAGAATGGAGCCCTTGCCTTAGCCCGTTGTTGCTCCTGTAATTCAAACAGTTACTAGGGTCAAGGACAAGCCTTGGACATTCAGAATCCACATATCACAAACCCCGTTTTCCAAGAAAATAAGCCACCTCTCTCCAGTAAGCACTACGAGCTGACTTCAGCTCAGATCCCTCTGTAATGGAGCCTCTTCCACCAGACGTACAGGCAACCCAGTAGAAGCAGCTACCTACCTACAGACCTCCATAACATGATATAACAAGTTTGCTACACCCCAGGAAAGCTGCAGCAAGAATCAGACCATCATATAGACCCCTGCTGGGACAAGCTTAAGCAACAAGCTGATGATTTCTGCAAGTGACAGTGCCAATGTCACTGGGAGGTAAGCCCAGAAGAGAGGTCTTTCTAAAAATTAAACTGTGCAGGCATGCAACCAGCTATTTGACGACACATCTTTTTTTTATTTATCCCCCGGCTGCCGCGCAGTCTGTATAATCACCAGCAACATATCAACGTACATGCACATACATTGTGCTTTTCAAAAAATAACCGTTGAAAAGCTGCCTTTGGGAAAACATCTGCAGCTATAGACTCCTATCCACTATCACACCATGCTCCAAAACTCCAGGCTCAGTAAAACAGATGAATGGACCTCCAGAATAAGGAAGAGGTCTACATACATAATCCACAGCAGTACCTAAATTAAGAGTCCACTTGCTCTTAGCGATATTCTGTAACTTTTTCATAAATGTCTAAAAAAAATTCATATCTTACTTGGGCTGAAATCAAAATTTGGAGATGCCCATCTCTTCTCGTTGACTAAAGAGGGTCTGAAGTTAAGTGGGATGGAAGTGAGGTTTTATTATCCTGGACAGGGAACAGTCACCTGCAGAGTTTGCATACACCAAACGCTGCCCTGCAGAGCCACATAGAATTTTTCTGCAAAAACACATCCCCAAAGCAGGCTGATGAGCAGGTTCCTCTTACTCAGGAGCACAACTGAAAGGGCAAGGGCAGACTTGGGACTTCAAGTCTTCAGGAAGCAAACAGTGAGAAGAAAGGACTTTTCAACTAAGCAGCCCTTCCTCAGCTCTCCTTCATTGCCACCAAGGTGGTGAAGGCACCTAGCACAAGGAACACATACCTGGACCAAATCGGAGCAAACAGGAGGCAGCAGGTTGCATCAGCACATAACTCCGAATCAACTAGTTAGCTGTGCTAATTAGTACAAACTGCTTCTGGTACCCAACTAGATCACTGACCTACCTTTTATCCTTGCATAGCACTGCAGGCACCTCTCAGGTGACAGCAAATGGGAGATAACATAGGAAAATGGTGAGACAAATCTACAGTTCCTGTCTCTGCTTTCTTCCCTCCAACAACTTCCCCAAGAATTTCAATTCCAGATCAGGGTCAGAGGACAAAACCTTGCTCAACTTCAGGATTATAAAACACAACTTTAATCCTTGAGTCAGCTACTGAGTCTTCAGTAGCGTAACTTGGCTTTGCATAAAACAAAACTTCGGTGGAAAAATCCCCAAGTATTAAATGAACAGAGATGGGACAAACTTCCACATATAAGCATTTTTTTCTTACCATGAATCTTGGATCCTGAGAAGGTCAAATCAAAACTGCAGGTGAGCTAACTCAAAAGAGCAATGCAGAGCTTCCTCATTTAGCACATTTCCTTTGAAAAGGTAACACAATGTCAGAAACTGGCAATAGCAGAGAGTAAATGGTCTGCACTAGATTCCTCCCTTCCTCTTTAGGGCAGGAAAGTGCCTGAGTTCAGGGTCGGATGATGTGGCCCTGGCTCCAAGTCGGTTTTAATCAAATGAGCTTCCAGGCTGGCAGAAAGTAAGGCATAAATGAACTAGGCTAAACCTAATTACAAAAGTGAGGAAAAAAGCGCATATAAAGTGCAACAACTGAAGAACTGTAACTCAACAGCCTACGTTACAGGGGAAATGTAAATCATCACACTAGTGGTGTCTGAGCCCAAAATTTGACGAATTTATGAACCATCAACTGCGCAACAGGTTGGAAGCCCTGACTTCACAAGTGATCAGCCCCAGACTTTCAGGGGAAACAAAACCCTCCCCAGAATGTGCCCCGGCCTGGAGATCAGCATCACCAGGGACTTCTTCCTTGGCTCAGCAGAGGAGTACGATAAGGAAAGATTTGCTCACGTGCACATTTTTGAGAGATCTCAGTGTGTTCAAACTTGGCTATACTTCGGCACTTAAATACACTCCAGACCTGAATGGCTCAAAGGGACAGCATTGTTTGAGATCTCTAGACCTCCAGGAAACGAATGGAAAACTTTTCTGGTTAGCATGCAACAGGGGTCAAGGGCAGAGCATGTGTACAGTGCGAGAGTGTCAAGATGTACATTCAGGAAAACAGATTCGTGCGTCGAAGTTGGAAGGGTCGTGGCCCGTCTAATCACTGGGGGACCATCTCCTCCACCCCCATCACACAGCAGGGAGGGAAATGGGGGGACTTATCTTCCACATGCAGGCCAGGAAAACCAAAGTCATACGTTTGCCCTTTCCCAGTGCAAGATGATGGATGCGAAGCAATGCATAAAGCCAGCACAGGATACGTCCCTCCTTGCAGGGAAGGGTAAAGGGGGAAGTTGGCTGACTCAGAAGTGCGCAGCCTGCTCTGCCATCTGCTACTGGAACAGTACGATTATATACCGGCCATCACACAGGGCTTGTGGAAAAGTCACAATCTGATGCCAGTCCTCACTGGTTGGAGTTTCTTGGGACTATATTTAGTCCTTTTGGGGAGGAAAGGGGCGTTACTGGTTGTTACTAGTACAAAAACATGTGATTCAATCAGTAAAGGCATTTGATTCCACTGGACCACAGTATCATGTGAGTCCTTGTAACAGCCATGCTTCCCCGTTTCTAACTTCCCAAGCATTTTGGAGCATTATTTTTCTTACTTACTGCATGCTACACAAAACATTGAACGAAAAGAGAAACTTGCTGCATGCTGAAATTTAGACTCACCGTGTCCCATGCAGATCAGAGCAAAACAGCTTGGGATTGGGAAATACAATCTGCTACACAACATGATTTAACCCATAAATCTATGATTTCACTGGCACAGCTGCTATTTTGTAACATCAGACTAGACATCAAGAAGGAAGGAGTTTGCTGGCACTGCAAAAGCCTATCATGTGGCTCAGCTAATTAAAAACTGACCTAGTCCATGATCATTAAGTGTTGTAATCACATGCCTGCAAGTGATTAGATGTAGAAACAGACACCCCCTCCACCCCCCCTGCTCCTGGTTCCCACAGATCAGCAGCAGAATAAGTCTAACTCAAGGGCCCTGATGCTCAATCCTTTTTATGAGCACCAGGGCTTGGCTTTTGTCACAGATGAGGACCTGGGATTTTTGACCGTTCATTGTTTCCTCTCACTCCACAACCACGTTTTTGCCAGATGTGGAGGAGTCGGCATTGACTTCATCTCCTCCGCTCTCACCAACAGACATCGCTTCCCTATTTCACCAAACGCTCTGTACTTGAACTGGATTGCAGCCAGGGTGCTAAGGCTAATATATCTTAAGCAGTGCTAGCAAGGTGATTTAGGTGGAGGTGATACCATCAGCTATCGGAGGACAAATTCCAGCCTTGGCACTCAATCCTTGACAGGTACATGAAGACAGAGAAATTGATTTTCAATTCTCTTGAAACTTTGCACTCCCTCTTACGTTAATCTCAGGAGTACGTACACTCAGCAGAATGGGAAAAGTTAATTAAGGGCAGATGAAAGATGATGGAAGTAGAAAAATGGATAAGAGGGGACAGATAAGAGGCATCCTTGGAGAATGGAGAGAGGAGGTTGCATCAAAAGCCCACGGCTTCTGGGATTCTTCCCCCTCAAAAGCCTGAAGTCTGCCCTGCACTCAAAACTCTGGTTCACAGAAAAAATTGTGAAGGTGAAAATACCTTTTCCTGTAACGACTAGGATATGCCAGAGAGTTACCACCATATCTCTTATATTGGCTTCACCTACGCACAACAAGCAATTCTGCCTCCATTCACCATGTGAAAAAGAAGAAATTCCTCTAAATTGGGACAGAAAAAAAATTAAAAAAAAAAAATCACGCAACCCAAACCACATATGCCCCTTTATAAAGCCCTTTGTTTATCTTGATTTGTTAGATTCTGATTGCCTTAGTATTTTTACTCCCAGATATTCGAGTATTTGTTATACTGTGGAGTTTTGGTGGGGGGTTTTTTGTTTGGTTTTTTGGGTTTGGTTTGAGTCTTGTTTAACTCTTCTCCACAGGTTGCCACTGAGATATCATGATCACAGCGTGATTCTGCAAAGTACACAACATCTTCTGACAATCCAGTTTGCTGATTTTTCAGTTTAACTGAGCATCTCTTTTGTTGGATATTCTCAGAAAGAATACTTAAGTAAACTTATGTCCTCACTTTATACTCCTTCCAATGACTTTAAAATTCACTATGGGGAAAGAGCTCCAAAATATTAAAATGCTAACCCTCTTCATTTCTCCTGTCTCTGAATTCCTTATTTTGCTGCTTCCTTTAGGAGATGAATTTACTAGTATGGAAGACAACATTTCAGGCACAGGCATTCAGCCGATTTATATAATGGCAAGATATTTTCCATGTGTTTTGTATGCCTCTTAACACTTCTGTTTGCTTTTTTTGACCACTGTTGTGTTTGGTGCCAAAGGCTACATTGAGCAACCACAAAGAAGTTTAAGTACTTCTTCCCGATTAATATAATAAACTTAGAACAGAAAAATTGTAGAAGCAGCTCCAATTACTTCTTCTACTGTGGCTTACTTGGCATTTGTCAGTAAAGAATTCATCTCTTATTAGCTTCTTTCAGCTTCCTCCTAGCACCCAAACAGTGCTCACTTCCAGTGCCACATCAAAGTTGAAAATAAGCCAACGCTGAAACCAGATGGCCAAAAGGCTACTGCATTTTCCAGTCCTGCTGGTCTACTGATGGCAGCAGGACCAAGAAAAAAAGGAATGGCCCAGTTAGAAGCATCATAAAACAACATATAATGCACTTCTCCAGGATTTCCTGGGTGTGAAAGAGGAAGGGAATAAACACCATGGGAAGGAGAGTCTGCATGCACTCGGTACTTTTGCATTATCAGTCTTCTAGAAGTGAAGCCTTGGACTACAAGTCAGCACATTCACCAGCAATATGTTGTGAATGCAGATGTGCTAGAACCATTTTGAAATTGTCTCTTTCTCGTCAGGAGGAACTCAAGATCTTTCAAGTATTTCCATGAAATCAAAAACCTGACCATTCCAGAGCAGCTTATGAGGAGGCCATTTAATCAGCTAATGGAAATCCAGGTTCAAATCACATACAGGGGGCTTTATAAAAGTTAGAGCACACCAGGAAAAAAGGTAGTGCTCAGTCATTTACACAAAGAGGAGAATCGAGAAAGGCAGAAATTGTGTATTTGCACGTGTGTTGAGTAACACAAGTAGACTTCTACAAATACAGAGAAGTTTGCCTTAACAAAGCCAAATCTTCCAATCTATGAGCTACATTACTGAAAAGCTTCCTTCATTTTTAACCAGAACCCAAGTGATTTCTTAAAAAGTGTTAATTATTTTTTAGAATTAAAACTCTGGCATATGATGTCCTTGGTGGCCTGGTTCAGGGATAAAAAAAACCCAACTATTTGACTTGAGAGCTCTTTCCTCCATTGGCATACTATGGAGAAGGTGGTCTCAGTAATCACATTTACCTATGCCTGAAAATGGTAGAATAATCTCCATAGCTAAACACAGTTACCAAGACTGCTCCATCCAAGGCAAGCTGTGTGGCTGGACTTTTCTTAGACACATAGATTAATATCACACTTGTGGGTTTGTGTTGTTTTTTTTTTTTTTTTCCTCGAAAGCCTGCAGTTACAGGCTGCAGCTCTCATTGCAGTGCCAACATGAATGACATGATTTCTTGGAAGGACATGCATACAGACTGGCACGAAGTCAATAATTAGCCTAGATCATAAGCACTGTGTGTCAAGATTTCAACATATCACTCACTGGCAGTTCGCAAAACTCCCAGAGCTTCTACTGAAAGACGTGTCACCTTCATGCCAGGATGCTACTTTCTACCCCACTGTGTGCCAATCACAAGTAGAAATATTGCAAATTGCAGCTGCGACACGTGGGTAGGAGGGTCGTGTTTCCTATCTCATTCTTGGATTATTTCTCTTCAAGCCTCTCTGGACGTGTTCCATCATTACTGTCTTGGCCACCCTTCCCTCTTTTTGCCCTGTATCCAGCCTACAGTTCTTCCCCCCACCCCCACTCCCCGCAATCCTCTCTCCTGGCAGAAGAGCTTCCTCCTCTATGCCTCCTCCAAAGCAAAAGGAATTTTAGGTTTCTTCACCTGACTGGTTAGTCACACGTCTTCAAAGCTTGCCAGAAAGTCTCTTTCAAACCTCACCCAAGCAAAGCCTTTTTAATTGCTCTTCTGTGCTATTTCCTTGCACCACATGCTACATAACATAAAAAGATACCTTATTGTTCTAGCACACTTTTACTTTTTACAATAAACTGCAGTTCTTCCATCAGCCATAAAGCAGAAAAGCACTTTAATAGAAAGGCCAACTCCCAAGAGGCTGTTGGATTTACTGAGCATTGACAGGGCTCTTGGTGCTCTGCTAATACAGAAAAGAAAGAGGAGCTCCCTCTCTGAAAACGCTCATGATCTAAACTAGAGATGACAGGATTATGGCTGTGTTAAGCAGTGATCTGGCTCTCTACAACCCCCAGAAGATGACATGTTCCCAACCCTTACGGCACTTAAAGGCCAAATAGATGTACGGTATAAAACAAGCTCCAAAGGAAAGGTTTCTCGGAGAATATTTCTTCTTAGGTATTTAGGCCGCAGTTCAGCATGTTATTTCAGCATGAGCCTAGTCTCGCTGGACATAACAAGGTTAGTCCCATGCCTTAACCTAGGAATGTGCTTAGCTATACGGCTGAACTGTGACCGCCTAGATTTACATGGGGTCAAAACCCGTGCTTGCAGCGGTGGAGACCAGTGAATCAGAGAAATTCAGGATGAACCAAGATCCAACCTCCCAGCTCTGCTGGGCATTTATGATTATTTTACACTCTAACATTTCATTGTATGGTGTCATACAAGAACTGTGTGCATGCATCCAGCAGGCTCACTTTAAGGAGACCCAAATGTGCAAAACAAGCAACCCATTTCTTAAGCGCGGATTTTGCATAGACTAGAAGCAGCCAGCTCTGGAAGCTTTATTCAAACTGACTTGTAGGCATTAAAGAGGTCCAAGGCTGTTACTACCTGATTAAGCAGAGATTCCCCTGCGTTCAGTCCTACTTCAATGCAAAGGTCAGTGCTCCACAGGCTTAGCATTAGATATAGACCAAATTAGCATTACATGCAACAGTGAAGATTGCATTAAACGAGATTCAGCTCATCAAAAACAAGGCAGAGTCAAGAAAAAAAGATTTATGCCTTTAACACCAGCAGCTCTGTGCCAGTCCAATGACATTTCATAAGGCTTTTAACTCCAAATGCAGAACTATTACATACCCCAGTGCAACAACCTAGACCATGCTCTCCATGCTGTGAAGGCAGAGTAACTTCCCAACAATATGGCAATAAATGGCACTAGGAGCTGCTGATCTACTAAACAATTACTTATTTTGAAAAAAAACAAACAAACAAACATGATGCAGATCCAGCGATGGGTCCAGGCCTTCAGTATCCCAAATAAAAAAAGCCCCTATTCACAACCTGGTTAAGTTTAACACAGCTTCCACATTAAAATTTGCGCAAGTTTGAGCCCTGGGGGCTCCTACTAAACAGGACTAGAACCTCCCTCTATTGAAGGAGAAAAATCCTGCATTCCAAACTACTTCCATTTGTTCCTGGTACAAGTCAGTGTTTCTTAATTTTAAGAACTCAACTCTTGTTTGGTATATTTATCTAAGTCAATTATATACCTACACTAGGTTAATGGAAACACACCCAGAATCCATACCGCTTCTGGGACCAAAAGGCAGGGAAGAGGCATCCTGCGATCATTGCAGAGACTGGCACCTTCACTAGCTAAGTTGTTCTCATGTTCTTCTCGCTCTGCAAATAGCAACCCTGTTGCACAATACGCAAAATAAGTGTGCTCAGAGACTTATCTTAGAATAGAATAAATGCTTTGCTTTCTGATAACATCAAAAATCTACAGAATGGGAAAACTCTAGAAAAAAACTAAATACTATAAAATCCTGGAAAATAATTAATAGATTTTTCTGTGCTTTCATAATAGCATTCAGTTGGGTAACCATAAAAAGTGATTATTATGGTAATAAAAAAGGATGAATAATTTATTATAAATCACACAAACTGTTCCCTTCCAGAATTCTAAGATGACTACATGCATATGAAAATAATCTCTTAAACGTGTATGCTTGCTTTAGCCATTGGGCCAGAAAATGTCTGCCATTCTTTATAATTTTATTGGATTTCTTTTCCAAAGTTTTCCTAGGGAATTGAATTAAAATGCAAGTATAAGCCTGATCATATTGGCAGCCCACTGTATCTGCAAGGGTGGTTAACCTAAGTCTTCCCATTTACTTAGCATAGGGCTCAGTTTTGTTGTCTGCTGCATTTCAAAATGCACAGAGCAAGTTGGGGGAATGGCACATTGACACACACACCCCCCAATAGCAGCATCCTCTCAACAGACAAAAATTGATATCCAGTGTACGCTTGCTTGCAAAATTTCTGCAACAGCAGCATCCAGAATTGCAAGCATCTTTTTTGTACAGACTGACCATCACAGCGACTGTGAACTGTTAAGAATCGGGGAATAAATCAGTTATTTGCAAGACATCACCACACCAAAATCAGAGAGAGGAACTTTTCATCATCGAGAGCTGAATAAACTGTTAAAAGCGTTTACAAACAGCGGTGTTACTCAAAAAGAATGCAAACTCCTGTGGCTGCTTCACACGAAGGGGCTGTTCTGGTCCAGTTACCCAGCCTTGCTGGAATCAATCCTCTCTCATCAGCAGCAAGTCAAGTTCCAACTGCGGTCCACTACAGCCCCAGTCTCCGTCACCAACACATTGCCATTTACTACACCTGTATTTGCTAAACAGAGACCCTTCCATTTTCAGGAGTGTTCTCCTAATTCAGGCACTGAGGACCCATACTCAGCACATTTATCTAACAAGAAAAACATGCTAAGCTCCCTAACTCTATTCAAACACTTCTGATGCATTTGTTTATGTAAATACAACCTCTGACCTTCACCTTTAACCCACGTCCCAAACTTCTACTTGGTTCTGTCCCCACTTTCTTTAAGAGATAGTCTTTTCCTTTAGGCCATACCAAGGACCCATGAGAGGTCTACATAAGAAATTGTCATCTTCCGTTAAGCATCAGGTAGCCTCCACTCCTTTCACCAGAGGAGATGGGTCCTCTCTAACTTCTCAGCTTCGCAACGCTGCCACATCTCAGCCCAAGGACACCAGTGCAAGGCATCTTTCACACTGGGAAAGAGAGACCTTGGAAGTTCTTCAGGGGCTTCCACATACAAAAATAAACATCAAGAGTAGGAAAAAACCAATGAACTTGCAAATAGGCTTTTCACGGGTCACTCAATAGATCCATGGTCTCCATGACAAAACATAAGAGAGAAGGGGGAAGAGAACAGAGTTGCTGCTCATCAGGAGAATGTGACAAGGACCAGCAATAAACCAAGCCCTGAACAGGAGGCATAATAATCCAGTGGCTACTAGTTTAGGGTGAATGCTCCTCGTTACCAAAGCCGTTCTCTCACCATATCTGCCGATGGCAGCAGGCTCCACAGAAGCCCCGAGTTATCATAACACCAGGATTACCAATGAGTACAGACAAAAGAAAAACAAGTGAAGCTGCTTCCAAAACAAACAGCCATAATTCAGTATTTGAGACTTTGCAAATTACCTATTGAAAATAGTAGAAGCTAGATCTTAATAAAGCGTAACAGCCTGGTTTGGATTTCACAGATGTTAAAAGTGTTCGCAATCTGGAATTAAACTAGGTTAATCTAAACCATAAATAAGAGCCATCATTTGGATTATATCTGTAACACTCTGGCTCAATTCACAGCTTATTTTTCTAGAGTTCAACAAGCGACATATAAACCTTAGTGAAAGAAAAAGAATTTTGTTAGTGTCTAGTGTAATCTACTATTAAATAAGTCCTCACACAAACCATAATAAAATTCAATTTATTGTAGTTTGTAAAATGTGATTCCCCACCTTGATAATTAAAAAGATATTGTAATAAAAGTCTTTAGTCCTCATGTGCTCACATTTGTTAAGATCTGATTTTTATCCGAGCAGAAGGATTATAAGAATATGGAATTGCTGTTACAGCCTTTGCATGCAAACACAATGTTAGAAGAGACAATTTTGGTGTTACTTCCATAACAGGCAGGAAATTTAGAGCTCTGAGCCCTCAGCAGCCACCTGAATGCTGCTGGACCGGCCCAGGCCACCATGGACCACAACAGACAATCACAGACCAGTCCTGCACTCGGTGGCATGAGCCTGGTTTCCCAGCAAGGACACCAGGGCATCATTCAACTACACTGCTTCCATCTAAAGAACTCTGCACCAGCTCCAACTTACACAGACCCTTGGTCTGAACGGCAGGATTAGCGCTGCTCTTCTGCTTTAGATTCAGTAGCAAGCTCCCAGCAAAGGCTTTGGTATTCAAGTAACAGGCAGAAGAATCAGAGGTGCAGTACTGGCCCTACGTGGTTAGCTAATACCCAGGATCTTCTTGCCTGGTTTCCAAGAGAAAGAGTCAAGTAGCTTCCTGTTTAACTGAAAAATGTGCACACAAAGTCATTTTTCCCTGACTCAAGTAGGAACAGAAGGAGAATTTCCTCGCAGATATTTCCAAGCCTACCTTCGTAGCCAACACTGCCTGAGAAACCTCTCATTCTCTTGGCATCATCTCGGGGCACAGCACCATTGCTTCTGTGGATTTTTCCTGGCCCATTTGCCACTTCTGACACATACAGACTTGCACACCCGCAAGCCAGTCAGGGTTCCAGCCCTGTACTCACAGCTGCACCTTGGGAAAACCCTTCAAATTAGCCTGAGTTAGTTCAGATTCAGGTCTTCTGCAAGGCCAGTGCTTTGAGTGGTGCTTTCTATTGTTCCAGTTATCTTGGCCAAAGAAAAAAAAAAAGGTTTGATTGTTTCTTCCACCAAGCTGCTGTGGCGAGCAGAGTAGCTACCAACCACTGATCAAGAGGTCCACTCTGGAAGCATCATCCTCATAAGCAGTGACTGATGCAAGAAGTCTACTGGAAGCAAAAATGGGATCAAGTGTGGGTAAACACCATCAATTCAAACTCACTGCTTGACAGTGAGATCTTAAAGGGCAGATGCTACACCTCACACACAGCCCTGCTGAACGGGAACCTGCACTCCAGAGGCTCACCCACATGGAGAATGTCTCTGGCTTATGCAATTCCACTCCCCTTATGACTTCCCTTGGCTGAACGCAGCATCCTGGATCTGAACATCAAATCTCAGCTGTTGGAGTAAGCGCAAAGGGAACCCGACTGCAAAATATAAATCCTTCATCCAAACACATCACCCTTCCTAAAAATCAGGCAAACACACCCAATTCTAGAAAGTGCCCAAACTGAATGTTTATTTAACATGCATTCCTCCATCTCATAAGAGATTAAATACATCTAGCTAGACAAACACTCCCATAACACAGTTAAAAAAAAAAGACAGACTCTACTCTCTCCTTCTACAGCAACAAAGTTCAGAGGCACCAGAGAAGCAGGGTTATAAGCCTCAAAAGGTTTAAGTCTTACCACTAGATTATTTCTAAATATGTTGAGAAAGCAACCCATCAACGTGTAATACACATATTAATGTTGAATCTTTTCTTTTGGGAGTATTCTGAAATTGCATTCTACACCTTAGTCTCCAGTTTCTGGCGCACGAGCCCAGTTGCTGCCATCTGCATGCAAAACACTAAAATCTATGCTAGCTACAGCATGAGAGTCAGGAAAATATGCAAAACCTTTAGGCTTTTCCCTCCCTACTAGAATAAAGAGATTCATTCAGTGTATCGGACTATGAAGTATAAGAAGAGTGCTCATTCATCTACACATTTTGAAATACCAGTACACAGAAGCCTCTACAGACATCATGCCACATAGAACACAAGGAGGAAAAAAAAAAAAAAAGAACAAAACAACACGTGGTGACAGGTCAGTCTTAATTTCTCAGTGACACTCCAAAAGTTAGGTCTAGTTTGGAAAAGGATTTATCATTTCCAGCTCATGTCTGTGCTGCACACGAGAGGGCACTGTTCTGTAGGCTCAGGGGATAAAGCAGCATAAATTAATCATGTGCTGCAGATAAAAATTGTTGTACTAGCGCCAAGCAATTAGACCTTCTCTGGAGAATTAACTGTGTAGCTAGAAGCAAACCTGCCAATAAAATCAGCATCTTCAAACACCTTAGGTGATCCTTCACTTCAGTGACCAGCATTACCCCTTATTTTTTTTATTTTCAGAAAAAGGCAAAAAAATAATCAAGCCATTTATCTTACCATAATTATCAACATTATCATTTTTCAGACATTACAAGACTGGAGCTGACTCACCCACAGCAGGAAGCTGTTGTCCTGTGTGATCTGTGCTGCAGAAACCAGGGGTGACAGAGACGACACACAGCGTAAAGACCTTCAGAAGACTCACAGGTCCAACCCAGGCTGGATGAGCCATTCAAATTTAGCCAAGTATTTAAAATTTAAGCAAACAGATCCCAAAACTCTCTGATTAAATCTAGTGGTAAAGTAACTGGTTAGAAATCAGAGTGACACTACAGCACCTCAAACTTGGACATCAGGCAGAAAACAGGTGCCGACACTTCAGGTGTCTTGGTCTACTGAGCGGATGCAGAAGAAACAGAAGGGACAGAAGCAGGGTTCTAGCCAAAAGAGCAAACTGGCAGGTTAGAAAGCACGCAGAGTTGTAGTTGCTCAGGACTAAATGCTGGTGAAGTTTATTCATTTTAGCAAAATCATTCCAGATTTACCTTGCCATGAACCACATGGACTATGTTTTGCTTTTGTCCCCAGACTGACACCCTTTCGTTACCTGCTGCATTTGTGACATGTTCTCTGCCCTCCGAGCACAAAAGCACAGCATTCATTATAGCCTTCCTCCCCTCCTCCTTCTCCTGCAACTTACCCAAACAAAATTAACAGAAAAGGGTATTTTACTATTTAAAAAACAGGCATCCGCCTCCTGTCAGGTCCTAGTTTTAGGCTTCTGTATTTCTCCTGCAGCACGTGTTGACAGATGCCGCATTCCTCACGCTGCCGTGAATTTCTGCAACGGGGGAAAGACAGAGGCAGACTATGGCCTTGAAACATAAGCAAGGCAGGAAATTGCTATCTGTTCATTTGGTATAAGAAGAAACGTATGCACAGCTTCACTAAAGACAATAATGTTCCTACTGAGGAACTGAGACCAATGCCTCCATATCAGTTTACCTGCACCCCAGAGCATTTCATTTCCCTCCCTCATTCACATTTTAGCTTTCAAAGTCTTATAGGTAAGTGGCCAAAACCCCTATCAGTCTAGTCATCGTGTCTGGTTTTTTGTGTGTTTTTTCCTCTTTCTGTGCTAGAGGATCAAGCAAGCACCAAGCCATAGGAACAGCAACGCACTTGGGAGTCAGGCATCCCAGCCCCACCATTGCTCGCCGTGGCCGGGGGCTCAGCCTGTCGCTGCCATCCTGGCAAGCACCACACTCTGCCACCCTGGTGACCACAGGCAGCTCGGCACGTCCCTCTGACCCACTTACCACCAAAGGGACTTCGCAGCAGAGTAAGTGTTGTATAAAGCCTCTGGATTAGAGGCATCCTGCGAATGCCAAGTTGATCGTCCAGTGGAGGCTTTTCTTAAATTAAATAACCTGAAGATGTTCTCAGTCCAGCAGTGTTGTGTGTTACCAAGGACAGAGTGCACGCCTGGAACAAAAGTCTTTTGTCCTTAGGTAGCCCATGAACTTCCTGAACTCATCCAAGCCTACGAATCAGGAGTTCATCTCTATATGCCACACTGAGGGATATTCATGTCTCCCTTGCCAATGCTTTGTATTACTATGGAGTCATTATATCATCATCTGTATTTCAGAAAGATGTTTCAAACATCTGGTTAGCTTTAAATGCACAAAACCACATGCACGCACCAGTATTTTTCACATTAATCTGCTTCTCCCGTGGTTATGAGAGAACGCAAGAGCAGATGAACCTCAATGACTCCTGATTGATGATGGACATTCTGTTTACATTTCAGCTGACAACACTAAGGTATTTCCTCTCCAGCTGCAGCCAAACAACAACAACAAAAAAGAGAGAACGCCACCAAAACCCCTAATCATGAGTCACGGACTCTGAGCCCGCTGTCTCCAGGCCACATGAGCTACAGAGGTAATAACATCACAGCAACAAATGCACAGCATCCTTCATCCATATTCCAAAGGGATGCAGCTGGATAACACTATTTTACCTATTGCTTAGAGGCACTTACCTCCAATCTGGAAACCATTTAATGCAATAGAGCCAATTAAACTTGCTTACTCAATTCTATGATAATAGAAGCAAAATGGAATTTGACTGAGAGGCAACATGGGCACCTTGCAACCTACAAAAAAACCAACACACAAACAAGCAAAACCAGAAAAACATTCTGCTATTTTCAGGGACCCCAGGGAGCAGAGCATCACTGGGATCAATCCCCCAGCTTTATCACAATATAGGGTATTCACTAGGTTGGAACAAGAAATCACCACAAGTCATGTATCTGACCTGAAAATATTTTTCCCTGGTTTTGCTACACAAAGCCTAAAAAATATTTTCTTCCCCAAAAGAAAGTATTTCTTTTGCTAAGTGAATAAATGAGTTTGATAGGTGGGGGATTTATTATCACACTGTCCCTCATCAGGATTATCTCTTCTAATGGAACACTAAGAAATGTGACAAACAGAATGGTACCTACAGAGATGTCTTCAGAATCAGACAGATATGAAAGGAAGGAAAAATAAACCCCGAGTTTCCCTTGCATTGACAAAACCAGTTTGCCTGTGTTTCAGAGCTCCTGGAACAAGGCATAAAACTGCCCTTGATTTTAAAAAAAATAATTCTGTAAAGACACTAAAGATATCTAACAACCAACTGTTTTACTTGACCAGTCTTTCATCTAAACATTATTTTCTGTGATCTCTAATGAGAGAAAAAGCCAAAGCTATGTAGCTGGTAATGAGCATTAGCCCCAAGTGCTTCAGTTCCTCTGATGAATTTACTAGGGAGACAGGAGACAAGGTGGGCTGAGCCATCACTGCCTGTTGCAATGCTCCAGTCAACAAGGATATTATCATGGTTGCAAGTCTCCATCTCTCCTTTTAATCTCAAGGAATGCCAGTCCTTTCCACTAGAATATAACAGGACTTTCAAATGCATTTATTCATAAAGCTCTGAGTCCTGAAGGGACCATGATATCATCTGTTCTGACCTCCTGCATCACCCCGACCATTACATTTCACTCACCCAGCTGTATAAAGCCCAAGAACTAAAGCCCTACAATTAAAGCTTCAGTTGGGTCCTGGCTAAAGCACCCCTCCCATGCACACAGGCTTGATTTGACAAGCACCAAGAGACAGTAAATCCTCCGTGGCATTCGTACTCAGAAACACGTGCTTTGTATCTAAGTTTGAATGTGTTAGGGTTTAGCTTCCAGCTAGGATTCTCTCTATATCTTTTCCTTTTGTTTCCAAAGTTTTCTCTCTTAAAATGATCCCAGTGCATAAATACCAAGTCACTTCATTTATTATTTTTTTTCATAAATTCAGTAGATTAAGAGCTTTTAAATATCTTGCTTTCCCCAGCTTTCAAATCATTTTTCTAGCCCTTTTCCACATTGACTTTTATTTGTTGACATCCCTTTGAAAAGAAAGAAAAAGAGACCAAACCCACACGCTTTAGTGGGGGAACACAAGGCTCTCCTGCAAACACGTCCCAGCATCACACTGGCCTTTTTTTTTTTTTTTGCCAGCCTGATACACTGGAAGCTCATTCTGCCTTTCACAAAGGCATTTATTCCTGCAGCACAGCCAGCAGTGCCATCGGTACCGCTTGCCTGCCTTGTTCCCAGATGTAGAGCTACATCTGCATCAAAGCACGTTTTATTTCCGTGGGCTGAGCTCACCAAGCCTTCCAGACCACAGGGCATTACTGCTTTAGTCACCACTATGCACTTCCCAGCCAAAGAGTGAGCTGCACAAAAGCTTCATCAGCAGTAATTTTATCATGACTTCAGGTCACTGATGAGAGGATGGAATAACAGTGCGCCAAGCTCCACAAAGCCCAACAAGCAACCTCGCATTTCACCAGGGCTCCCCAGTGATGACTATTTTCTCAGATGTATCAGCCAATTCTTAATCCATTTGGTGTGTGCGCTTTATGCTGCAAAACGCTAATTGCTTTCTTCAGATACACATCCAGCACTTCAGAAAAACATCCAACTTTATTTCAGCTACCTTTGTCAACCAAGTCCTTAAAAAAAAAAAATCAGGCAATTTTTGTTTGACAGTTGATCCCCATTTAAAAAGCATCCACCAAAAATCACGTTTTGTGCGCAGAACTGCAACTGGAAGAGTTTATTAGTGCTTTCTTCTGCACTACAGGAAAACTCACAGGGAAACAGAGCAAGCAATCAAGTAGCAATAGTTTACTCAGTTGTGAAGCCCAATCTACCCAAATATCAAAGGCAACAGCTGCCTTTCCCAGTACTTTGCAAGGAGAGAAGCAGAAAACCAGACAAAAGTATCCATCAGTGCAGGGCACTCAGAGCAGAGAATTTGGGTCCCAAGAGATAATCATCATTCAGTAACAGGTCTCTAGAAGCACAGGCATTAACTGGTAATTGCTTCAAGAACACTCAAAACAAAGGTAAATAGAGTCTTCACGTTTCCCTGATGTTGGTCAAATAATGCTCTGTTCATTTATCCAGCAAATCCAGCTCTTAGTTTAAGTCATAACAATCTATAAACAGACTGTGATTCTTCCATAAATTTCTCCAGCCTTTAGCTCTGATGAATAGCCTGAACAGACAAACTGGAGTTGCTACAGACACAAATGAGCGGCTACACGTCTGGGCTACCAGTGCCACTTAATTAGTCAACCCAGGCCACATGCTTTCATTTTCCTCCCAGACTTGACGACCAAAGGCTTAAACAAATTACAAGTCTTCCCAACTTGTTTGCCAGTTGCCCACCAAACAGCTACAAACATTCGTCAAGTCTCTTTGGTGAGTAATCGGAAGAGAATTCGCAAGCAGCCATGCGAGCGCTCTCAACATGGATTCTCTTGTGAATATTTACTCGCACAAGTATGCAACGTGATGTTGCTTTCCCACAAGTGTTCTTGCCAATGCAATTTTTGCTCATCCAAAGTGGTTGGGGAATAAACAAAGAAGTGTGGTCAAAAAATACCAGCAAAGCAGATCAGCGAATTCTAGATGGAAAAATATTCACGGAGGACGATCCCGACCGTGTGACGGGGAATGGCTCGGTGCCTATGCACTACATCATTTTCCCTGTGTAGGGCAAGAGGGCAAATTTGACTCACTTTCTTCTCCCCTCTCTACTTTTGCAGCCGCATACTCATTTATTAGCAGAAATAGAGGTAACGTATAGTAGTAAGTACCAATAAGAAAACATATGAAAACTATCACGTAAATGGGTGAAGTACTTCACGCTATTTAATCATATAGCCAGAACTCAGCATTGCTTTGGGCTCTGCGATCATCAGAGCATGCTATAACTTCAACGTGATGAAAAGAGACTGGGGATCAGTTCGACAAAAGTATTAAAGTATTTCAGACACTTCAGAAATGCGGGATGTCTCAGGTCACACATGGGGCTATTCCTCCTGACATGCTACGTCGGTGATAAGGAACAGCTGGGAAGTCGATTGCTTTTTGCAGGCACAGTACTCACGGCTGTGAGAGCACAACCAAAATCAGCAGGGACACAGGGGTCCTTTATCCAGCCCTCATCATGTGCTCCTTGAACAATTGGAAATAAAGATTCTGGATTTTGCAAGGCCTCCAAGTACCATTTGATTCACTCTGAACAACAACATCTAGTCCCAATTCCCAAGCGCCCTGTCACCCCCCAGTTTCCATGAGTAGAAGCATCTTCTTGTAATTAAAAAAAAAATTTGGGATGTCAGTGGGAGAGGGGCAAAATAAGGAGCCCAGTCTCCTGAAAGCAAGATTAAAATCCAAACACAGTATCTATTAGAGCATAGAGACCTTTCTGAAGTGGCATTAAATGGAAGGATAGCACAGATAGCACAAACACAGAATGAAAGAAAAGTACCACCTGGTGATGGTGTTCAGGAGATGAATTCACACAGGACAGAATCAGCGTGTTGAATCAGTCCTGCCTGGAAAGAGAAAGGAAAAGTAATTAATACTTTTTCAGAACTTGAAGATCTTCCGTAACTGAAGAAAATAAAGATCAGCTAACTGGTTAAAACTTCCAACACTTATTAAGCACACTTATTCATTAAGAAGTAGAGACCTTGGGTTTGTTTTTTCTTTACACCATTAACTTTTTTCTGTCCTATACAGGAACAGTTAAGGTTTGTAATAATAATTATTCAGCCTTCTTTTATTCTCCAAAAATATTTTCTTCTAACAAATAAAATGCTTGGAAGAAAAACCTGAAGTAACCTTTAACAAACCCTAAAATGCAAAAGTTTCATGAATAGGCTTCTTCAGCAGCTGGTTCCTTCACATCAGTATGAAGTCTATCAGGCAATTTCTTGGTAGTACAAACATTAGTAATGACCACGCACCCCATTCACTCTGCAAAACTTAGTGAAAACCTTAATGAAAGAGCACTTCTTTTTATTTTGTTTTAATAATCTCAGCATTTAAAAAGAAAAAAAAACCCAAACATTTAAACACCTAAAGTTTCAGTTTCAGGGACATGGTTCCGATTGCCATTAACATTCTACAAGCATTAAGTGGCTTAGCAACCAACCCCTTTCATTAGAGCAGCAAGAACAAGGTTCAAAATCCAAATGCCACTAAAAGCCAAGCAAGCTCCTCATCCATTTGAGACAAGACTCTTTTCCTGCCTCTAAAGTGAGCAGACACAAGCGATAGCCTCCCCTGGGGAGTCTCCAGTCCCTGGGGAAGAGCTAGTCACCACCAGCACAAGGTGTGCTTACCCCACCGCTGCCCCCTGAAGCCTGCGCTACCAGCTTGTGCTGTTTTATCCACAGAAGTCTCCAAACACTTGATGCATCTTTTTAAAATCTCAACACCCAAAGGCTCCTATGTCAGCAAATATTTCAGCTATGCCAGTAAAATTAAAGAATAAACGCCAAGCCACTGGGGTTGCGGAGAAATCCAGAATGCAGGTACCGATTTTACCCAGAACCACAGCTGTCTGAAAGCGAGCCAAAATATCCTACATTGATTTTATAATAAATCTCATGATTTTTAGCAACCGACTCATGATTTCTAAGTGTGCAGGGCTGGCAGAGCTGCAAATCCTTTTGACTCATAACATTCGCGGGGGAATCCCCAACTGGCCTTTGTTCCCCACCCACTCAGGGAGTGCTGATGCAAAGGCGGCTTTTACCAGGTTCATAAACACGTCTGGAAGAGAACGTGCCTCCCCGTTCATTATGGCCAGCAGAGATTTCTTTGTCAGCGTATCTATGGCAAAGCTATTGCACAATAAACAACATGAAGTGTCCCGTTAAAATACAGCCAGTGTTTTGAAATCATACAAAGAATGCTGAAAAGATAAATATTTATGGGGTTTGATGAACTGCAGCACTGTGCTAATGAAATCAAGACTTAAGAAATGTGCTTGGACTGTCCTTTACCCAAAATGAGTAAGACTTCACTGTAAATACTGCTATTCGAAGAAACAATTTATACGCTGTCTCAATGGCAGAGAGCGTACACATGGTAGATCAAAGGCAGACAGTGGAATCTTTTAATCGAGCTGCAGTGAGAAATACTAAACCTACCCATCTAACCATTTCCTCCTCTTTAACATCACTTGGCCAGCGGTGACAAGGTGCACTGCTATCATCGGCGCACACGCACAGATGAACACCTGAACTATGGCTAATCCTAAGGAGCACAGCATGCATTTCAATTCCATTTCCCCTGGTTTAGGATGCTGCCTGAGATACAGACATGGAGGAGAGCCCTTTCGGGAAGGTGAGATGACAACCACAGAGATTACAGGAGTCCAGCCGAGGAAACCCTCCTGTGTTCAGCAATCAGGGGTCCCCTCTGTTCAAATCCACAAGATAGCAGTAACTTCCATGCCTTATTTTTAATCTCGGTTTAAGGATGGGGAGGCCAGCAGCATTAGGCAGCTAACCCCTTTAATGGTCTGAAAGAGCTTTGAGATTCTGCAGCGCAAGAGTTACAACTGCAAAGCAGCACCGAGTCTCAGCTCCTTTCCAGTGAGCCCTCGCTGCAAATTCACAGGCTGGACTCTTTCACAGACATCCTGTTTTTCCCACCCTGTAAAATGCTATTCCAGAAATTCCATATAAACGCCTTTCACATTGCATTATATTCCCCCAGCAAAAATAAGCCAGATAAGAAATGCCTGCCTACAAGTGTTATGATCATACTTTTAACACATCTGAACTTCAAAGAGACCAAAGAGAAAAAACACTCATCCCAGCAAACATTTGCTATACAGCCCCTACCACCAGGGTCTTTTAGGTGTCTGATAATCAAGTTATGCCATGAAACACGTGCAAATTAACAGATTCCCCAACCATTCTTAGGTGGCCGATAAGCTTCTTAACACCACTGACCTTCTAAACCCCCAAAACGATCAGTGAGCGAGATTAGAAAGAACCAAAAAAACCATATGGTAGCACATTTGAACACAATGGTTTTGAAAGGAAATAAAAGCTCTCTGTAGACTCCACATCCTCTAAATCCATTCTGCGAATAGATAAAAGCCACATTGTAGTTGAGTCTCCACCTAAACGGCTAAAGCAAAATCTAGGTCAGCGTGCTCTCATAGGAACTGATATATTAATCAGTGGCGCTTCCAAAGGGGTTTTTGACTAATGCAGTGTTTTTATATAGGAACTGGCAGCCACCACCTTTTGCAACTCAATACTCTCTCAAAGGCTCAAAGAGCCAAAAGTTACACTCAAAAAGTGCTTTTAAGCTGGTTGGAAAAACAAGGCTGGCTTCGCCCTTATACAAAGAAAAGAAAAAAAAAACCAAACAAAAAAAGAAAGAAAAGATTACGCTATGCATTGGTAACAGCAGCTCCAACACAGCACTTCCTACCCAGCACTTTCAACAAGAGGGGTGTCCTCTCCTTGCAGGTGATGACAATCCATTTGCTCATGGTCCCACAGTAAGTAGCTGCAGATCCAGGAGCGTAGCCACCAGACTGGGACTCCCATCTCCACTGTAAGCTGCAAACACCCTAAGTTTGCACTGTAACTATTTAAACTGGGAACCAGTCACAGGAAGTTTTCTGTGGCACTGGATTTAAGCAGGACCATCTTTGCTGGCTGGAAATGAAGTTTCTCATCCCAGTTCTTTGGGACTAGGACTCAGGACATGGTTCCTCTTGGCTGCATCAAAGGAACTTCACATTTTCTGCCCAAAGAGTCCACAGAGACATGTATTAGTTCTGACAATATTTGGTGGAAAAGAATCCGAGGTCTAGCGTGAGCCATTTGCTGCCTCCAGAGAGATGGAGGGAGGCAAACTGGTGGGAGGGGGAGCCTTTTCTATCCAAAAACGAATGTTTTGTCTCCATTCCATTCAGAAGAAGGAAAAAAAAAAAAAAAAGAAAACACCCTCGTACTAAAAGGTCTTGTTTTCATTCCTTTGCAGAACTCAACCACACTTTAAACCTCTATGTTTGTACAAAGCAGATTTTTGTTTTTTGGTCATTTATAACTTTCAGTCTATCATCAGCTCCCGCTGGTGAAGCACAGGTCACGCCACAGGAGGGGACACCCAGGGGAGTCCCCAGCACGCTGGAAGCCACTGCAAGGGAGCCCAGAGCCAGGAAGGCTTTTACTCCCCAGCACGCTGGAAGCCACTGCAAGGGAGCCCAGAGCCAGGAAGGCTTTTACTCCCTGGCCCTCCAGCCAAAGGGATGAGTTACCTGATTTCCACAAGAACATGAAAAGCTTTGACTATAAAGACAACTCCTGAATGTTTCTGGCCTCTATAAAGAGAAAAAAAGAAATTGAAGGCTAACTTTTCCTCTCTCCCCACAGCCTCACCTGACAATACCAGCATCCAGCTCCATCCCATCTGAGCTTTCCATGCTCCTCCCTCTCTCCCAGTTGCAGCCCCAAAGTCTTTTGGCCCTGCAAGATGCAGGTTTTGTCCCAGCTGAGCTCCTGCACATTACCATAGCACAGCAGCGGCAAGACCTGGGTCAGGGAAAGGTAAGAAAGTGGGGACGAGGTGGAGGAAGAATGAAATTTTTACCCTATTTTAGCAATTTTATAGCAGCTGGATGTGCAGGTTTGGGTGCCAATTCTGCCTTCCCAGGCCTGGACGGGGCCATCATCCCATGCTGGCTGGTGGCACGTGCCCTTCACACCTGCATTTTCATTCTGCTTAGGCAATACCAACAACTTCCAGGGGTTTCCTTAGTCAACGTTAGCTTTGTCATGTGCCAAGAAGCAGCTAAAAGATGTTTCCCTCCATGCACACCAGTGCCCAGACCATATAGCAGGGAGCCATTTGGGCTCTGTTAAACCCCAACTCCTGTTGGAGAAAGAAACACTCCCGGCGTGTTGCTTATCTGCACAGCACTGAGATGGGAGCGCTCACCAGAGAAAAATGAGGAAAGAATCGCAAGCAGCATCAACTCAATTATGCATTTCTGATTACAGCCATTTAAGAAAATGAAATAACAAAATTTTATTTTAAAATTGGTCGTACTGTCTCCACAGATGCCTGACATTGCTCAAGTTCCTCCTGAAGGATACAGGTGCTACTTCACACAGCTGCGCTGTGAGCCTCAGGGGGCACAGTAGGTGGAGAGTCAAAACCACTTATGATCTGCTACCTTATACATGAAAGAAAAAAAAAGTCCTGAAGGGGTAACATCCCCCAGCCAGCCACTCTCTGCCCACCAAAAGCAACGATGAAGCGATTGCATCCGACTTGCCATCCTGTGTTTAGCAAAGGGTTTGGTTTTTCCATTTGCATCAGTTTTATGTCCCTGTTGCTGGTTTTATTACATGTATCTCCTTCGTTCTTCTGACCCACTATCTTCTCTGGAGTCTCCAATCCCACTGTATGAGCTATTTATCTCCCAACCCAAATAAAGAACATCTTTAGGCTGTGCCATTGCATGGGAAAGATGCACTTTAAGTTATCAGCATGAATTAACAAGCCAGTAAAACTTAAAATGACCTTCTTTGTAATTCTTGGCATTAGAAGCATCAAGTCTTCCCTTTTTCTTTCCTTTTTTTGTTAGGATGGCAGAAGTTGGGTGAACAGGGCGCTGCTTACAGTATCAAATGTTCCATTTTGTTTTTGCTCTCTAACAAGTAGAAGAAAAAACCCTCTCCTTTCCTAAAAGGACTCCTCTCAGAGACAGGCTTTTACAGAATGATAAACAGTATAATTATATTTTAACTAGGCTGCCCACAAAGAATCAGTATTCAAGCTATCCACTGCATCCTTTGCAGCTGAAAAGGCTTTGCAGAGGGAATCAGGGAAAACGGAGAAACTATTAAAATCACATTTCAACAGAATCATAGTATTTCTCAGTACAAGTCCATTAAAGAGATATACCGATACCTCCATCTCCTGTCGAGATTGTGTTCCTCTATTCATGTAAAATGGGATGCTAATTTACTAGGAACTATGCTGCAGTCTACTTCAGAAGTAGACTGCACATTTCCTCCACCTCAATAGCTTAAACCAAGTCCCCTCCCATAAGCACAAGATGCTGAGACAGCAGATGAGCTGCAGATGGATGCTGCTCCCGCATCCCTTCGGTGGGAAGCCTGGCAAGTGCCCACACTCTCCCAGCTGCCCCAGAGGGACAGCCTGGGCTTTTTGGTGAATGCTCTGCACATCCTATGGGCAATTTGATCTCAGCATGGAGAAATGGATCTTAACATCCATTTTTAGAGGCTGCCAGGACTTTGCACCACACAGGATCAGACACGCTGCTACAGCCTGGTCCTCCGATCTTATTTTCTTACCTAGCTGTTAATATATTGCACTTCTGTTTTTCACTCAAAGATCTGCAAGCACTTCCAGTGTTAATTTATTAAGTTCTCAGGTGCCAGCGCACGATGTATGTACCATCACACCCACTTCACAGACAAGAATAATATTAAAGCCTGGACTACAGTAATGTTTCACCGCGTAACACTGAATCAAGCAACAAAATTGGCACTAGTGACGTTACTATGAGTCCTGCCATCCCCTCAGAGACAGGATTGGTACCAAGATGTTTCTGCATCCAGCCACGCTCACTAGCCAAGCCTAGCCACTCTCCAGTGCCAGCAGCAATGTCCTTGATCAAAGATGGGATTATCCGCCCCCCACCCCCCCCCAAATGTTTTATTTTTAGGCAGTGCTGTTGTGAAGGAAACATGTACCGTGTAGATAAAGTAGGATATGTTCAGCAAAATTTTCCAGTTAAAAAAAGAAAAACCAAAAAAACAAACCAGCCATTCCCGTCTTCAAAAAGCACTTTCAGAGACAACCATACCATAGAGAGCTCAAACACACACATGGGTTGCAGCAGAGTTCACACTTCCCCTTTCCACAGCTTCCATGAAAACCAGCAACTCCCTATTACAAATTTCTGCAGTTTCAGTGCTGTCCAACTGCTAACCCACCAAAGCCAGTGCCCGCTGGTCTCCTACTCTCAGAAGCAATCCCTGAACGAACAAGAAACAACTTCTGCAGGTGCTTGGTGCTTAATGGAAAGTAACTCCTGAGGAAATAGCTTTTTTCCTGGAAAAATATACCCAAGTACACATATAAGAACTTGCTGCAGAGGTTCAAGAGTGCAACCATAAATGACAGGAACTCTAAATGACACTTTCAAAGCTCTTCAAATACCTAACAGGTGAAGGCAAACCCTACAACTAGAACTCCAGAGAGGCTCTGAAAAAAAAGTCACAGCTCAGCTGCTATCTAATCCTAGAAACATTCAGGCCCTATAGACAGCTTAAAGCAGCTTTAAAGACTTCCAGGTATCCAATGTTCTGCTTCCAGTCAGGCAGGATGAAATTTACTTGGGAGAACTCTGCAACTCAACACCTATTTCCAGACTTAAGTTGTAATGATCGATATTTTACAGAAGATACCCAGTGAATCAGGACCTGGGTTTCACACCGCTGCAGAGGCCCGTGCCCTCTTGCCAAGGATTAAACAGACATATATAAACTCCTAGACGAGCATGGTTTTGGGGTTTGGTGTGTTTCCCCCTCCACCCCACCACTTCCTTTTTATCTTCTTTTTATGAAGTGCTGGGAAGATTCACTTTGGAACAGAAAGTCAAGATTCAGGACATTCTGATAACGATCCCATCCGAAAAGGCATGTGGCAATTTTTTCTTTAATTAGACCAAAAAGGTGAAGACATCTGTTTAGCACACAGCCCAAGGGAGTTCATTACTTAATTGTCTATGAGGTGTTTGGTGGTGATGCTCTCAAGTGACTCCAGCTGCAACTAGAAGACACTCAGCTGGGTAGAAAAGGCAAAAGAGACTTTAAAACAAAAGCGAGGCAAACATCACAGCATCTACTCCAAAGACCATTAAATCCATGGAAGTCTTTCAGACAGCTTCCAAAGATTTTGGATCAGACCCAGAAGCTGCTTTTCATCCACAGTTCACAATGACTTTACTAGAGAGAGAACAAAAAGTGGTTTTGTTCCCATTTTCCAGATGTGGAGACCGAGGAGCCGAGAAAGCTGATGCAGAACAGGTCACAGTAGCAGAGCCTGGGACAGGGTCACTCCAGCTCCCCACAGAAGTACAGCGGTGTGGAGGGAAGACATCAAGCAAAGCTCATCCTTTTCACAAAGGACAGTAAGGGTTTGCGCTTGTTTTCTTGTCACGACGCACAAAGGTGATTTTTAGTGGAAGAAAGTTGGCACTCTCCAAGTGAGAGCAGAGAAGCAGAAGGTACATGGTGCATACCAGAGACATCACGTAATTTTTAAGACTGCAGGGGGAACATTGCCCTCAGTTAAGCTTACAGGGTCACAAGGAGAGCAACAGGAGAGGATAAGAGCAACATCTAGCACAGCAAAAGCAAGACACTTGGTACATCCAACCTGCCAACAATTGAAAGCTATAAAAAGAGGGTTTGTGAGAAATAACATACAGACATACCTTTTGATGACACTGAAGAGCACAGGATCAAAAGGGATACGGCCTTCAGAGAAACGAAGGAGGAAAACCAAAAGCTATTTTGCTACTAGGGAATATGCCTCTGAAACCGGAACAGTTTCTATTTTCTGAGACTCCACAGCCCCAGGGCTGAAAGACTGGCACTAAATATTGCACAGAACAAGAGCGGGAAGGAACAAGACAAGCTTTGCATCCAACACAGCTATAATCTCTCCTAACTCAGAGCAGGCAGAACAGTAGCATAACTGAACCAAGAGGGAGCTAAACTAAACCACAGCGCAGCCTCCCACCCACACGCACACACACCAGTAAGTCACAAACCATTAAAATCAAATAAAGGCAATTCAGGGACACAGAGGAGAAAGACACCTGTCCTGGTTTGTCGTTCCACCGGATTAGGCCAATTTGGCCCAAACCACGACAACACCTCACTAACCTGCTAAGCTCAGAAGCTGCTGCTCAGGAAGGAAAGGACAACACTGGAAGATGCCCAGGGCTCTGTCCAGGTCCCAGAAAAGGTGGCAAAATTTCCAAGGTCAGCATCAGCACAAACATAGCACCTTGCAACCCAAGATCCAAGAGGTAATGAAGACCTGTGCAGCCCCCCAGGAAGGGGGTGGGGGGGTGTTCACCACCAGTTTCTCCAACTCCCTCACTGTCCCTAGCAAGCTACTAAATGAGAAATAAAACCCCAGCTCCAGGCTGCTCCTACCCAAGTAAATCCAGGCAGCAGCTCACCCCAACTCAGAGAGGGAAACCAGCACTTATGGGTAATTTCAAGCCTGCTGGCAGGTGGGGAAGCCAGGCTGGGCTGGGCTCTCCCACCCCATTCATCTCTTTCGGCTGCCCACAGCCACTGATTGCCCCACCTGGGGAGCTCCGGGCCCACCTGCAAAAAGGGCAGCACTCGAGCAAGGGCTGCTATCTCCTGCAAAGCACCACTGAGCCTGGCTGCTCTCATGCCTATGGGTACCTGCTCCTAAGAGTCATTTCAGGACTTGTTTTTCAGCAGTGTTCCTTGCCTACTCTTTATATGGATGATTTCCTCCATCGTATCTGCTTTGCTCTGGGAGCCTAAGCAACATCAGAGCAGCTCCCGGAGCCCCTCGCACACCACATGAGCAAGGTGCGAGTGGCTCTTAACAAACACTTTGCAAACCCTGGCTAAGAGGGGTGGGCGTCTTCATCGCACATGCGGCTAAAAGCTACGACAGTCCTTCCAGAGCATGCCGTGGGAGCGCGTGCATTCATATACTGACCCCAACAACAGACCAGGATGCAAGAAGTACAGAGCTGTGCTTGGCTTTTCAGCTGTGGGCTAAAGGAAAGTGGGACAGAGCCGGCACCTTTCACTCCAGCCAGAATTACAGCAAGCATCAGTGCCTTGGGATAGTGCAAGAAGTTGCCCAACAGAGAAAGAAAGATCTGATCCTAATCCCACCTTCACCACCACCACCTGTGTTGATCTGCCATCAAACCGGAGGCAGTCTGGGGAGATGGAGGGGGGAAAGAGAGCACAGACTTTCAGGAATGTGGCAGTGTCCTAACCATAAAAAAGTCTGCAGAGTTGAGAATCTGAAGGTTAAGTTTCCACTGGAAAAGAAAGAGGAAAGCTCAGACACTGGAATGTATAGGAAGGCAGCGCTGGCAGCTCTCACTGCATTACTGCGTATCCCATGCTATCAACGCTTCTCCCTAAGTCCAAGTGCTTTGAATCACAGCAATACACAAGAATTAACTTCCTGTAATTAATGTGTAAAATCCAGGACTAAGTTTTTAATATATAGGGTTGCAGAGAGAACTTCAAAATGACAGCAAAGTGCTTCTTGAACTAAAAAAACTAGGAGGAGATAGAGGAAAAGAATCCCAAATTTATTAGACATATGAGACCTCATAATCTTGAAAGCAGCCTTGTAAGGTTGGAAGCCAGGTCACAATTTATTAAAAGCAAGGGCCAGCAATACTGTGAGTGCGAGCAAACAACGCACGGTACAGAACGTGAAATGTACTGAGCTACTGGATGTGCTTGTGCTAAACCCTTCACTTCCTTACTTAGTTTTTACGCTACAGGTGAGGCCAGGTACATACCCCCATTTGCACGCAGAGACTGCGGCGGTAAGTCCAAATGATTTCCAATGATCAAAAGCTCTGTCTGTTTGCAACCTAAATAAGCCACCTTTTTTTTTTTTTTTTTTTTTTTAACCAGACAAGGGTGCTGGTTAAAGGCTTGCTCAAGGCATGTGCTGATCCTGCCTCAGTGCTGAGCCCAGCTTGCACAGGAGATCAGGCTTGCAAAGAGCATCTACAGTTTGCCGTAGCCTTCGCAAACTGAAATTTTCCAGTTTTCTGGTTTTGTTTTGTTTTTTTCTCCAAAAGGGGGTGGTGGTGGTGGGGGGGAACAGACTGATCAGTTGTGAGTGACGAGAGCTGTATCTGAGGCATTTCCTACCAGCAATGTGTTGGTGCTGGAGGAGCTCGGCCACTGCTGTTCTGCAGTGAAAGGACAAGCACCGTTACCCACCTCCTGAACTGGTAACTCGTGAAATTGCCTGGGTTTATCCCGCAGATGGAGCGCAGCCTCACGCTATAAAGCTGCCTTACGCAGATCCTTCAGCAGCTGTTACCACGCGTGTCCAGCCCATGCCTCAGTGCAAACATGCTCCACTCCATGGGCCATGAGCAATTTCGCTGCTTATCAGTTGTGAAATCCTTTACGATCAGCAGCTGTGAGTGCACTGCCTCTGCGGCTGAAGCGTGTCCTTTCTCTGCCAAACTACTGCACCGGGAATAGGCACGTTTCTCCTCCACCTTCTTCCACCTGTGCTTCTTCATCTTCTCTCAGGATAACTGTAAAAACAGCTGCCTCTATTCTGTGTCCCGGAGAGATGAGCATCGCTAACCGAGCACATTGCAGCGCTGAAGCCCATGCCCTGGCAGCAGAGGATGGACGTTATCAAACGCAGCTGCCTTCACCTTGTCCCACACACAGCCTTTGAGCCTGGGCTGCTTCTCAAAGCCCCTCTTTACTCCCTAGCAAACTGAAGTCCAAGAGGTGCCTGGACAACCAGCTCCTGCGACCTCGTGGAAAAACTGCAGGGTGGAGGCAGGTACAGAGTTTGCGGTACCCCCTGCTCCCACCTTGCTGCCACCAAGGACCCGCTCTTGCTGCTCCCAAGTCATTACAATTACTCTCAAGTCACTGAATCGCATCAGTACCAGGACGCCTTACAAGAATTGCAGTCTTGCTTAAAAGACACCTGGCCACTATAGCTGGGTCTATGACTTTTGAAATGAACTTTCCTGTGACCCAGAGATGAGCCAGTCCATGTATTTATATTTCAGGAGGTATTTATACATCCACAGGACCCTGAGAGATGGCTCAGTTTGGCTTTAACACTCGATCCCTTTGCAAGAAGTCCTCTCGCAAAGCTTCACTGCAACCATGCGACCAGCCTGCTCTCCTGACCACCTCTGATACACTATGCTCTTACTGAACCTCACATGCCGGGCTGACCTCAACGATTTTGTGGACGTGCAGAAAATGCAGAAGAAGGACCCTGAGCAATCATACAGGAAAGTGCTATTTCTGGAAGGCAGAGAATGACAGCCCTTCTCCAGCCTTGCATTTGCAGACGAACTCATGAGATGTAGTTCCTATGGAGAAACCTTTCATCACACAGTAACGGTGTCGACTCTGCTTTTGGAAGAGCAACAAAATTCAGAATTGCCAAGATTCCTAGCTCCCCAGCAAAATATGGCCAAGAGAAAGGCAGCTGTGACACCCCTACAAATATGCTGTATATGAATGCTGGAGGGCTGTATGGAAACTGGATAGCACACCTCTGGTATTTGCAGTGTATGCATTTTTTTCTGAGGGTGAAGCCCATTTTCATGGGGCTATAAATCAGCTATAATAAAAATTAATTCTCAGCACAAAACACTGTCCAATAGTAAATTTAAAAACATAGATTTAAAAATTATTTGGGGGGGAGTGGCTCACATTTCCACAGTTTCTACTCCTGAAATTTTGTCCCACACCTATCTGGTCATGCACAGCAGGACCATACTCTGAATTTCAAATGAAATCTCTCAGAAAATGGGCTCACATTCAATAGCCTGGACTCAACCTATAGGAAAATAGTAAAGGGAATGACTGTCCTTGGCAGGTCAGCTGTAGTCATGCTGCTAAACCCTGCAGAGTGTTTACATACCACCGAGATAGGTGTACTGTGTTAGGAACAGCTATCTGTGCAAGTATTAATTGAACTTCCCAACCATTTCAGGCTCAGTCGTTGTGGAGAGCAGATTTTCAAACCCCCTCAGGGGATCTGTTGGCACAAATTCCTGCAGGTTGGTAGAATCCATGTTCCTCAGCCTTTAGACACTTTAGAATGACAGTTTTGGGAATCAGCATGGCATTTTGTCTTCATTTTCACCGGTCAGAGATAGCAAACAGGGTCCCCAGCCATTTTTCTTGTGAAAAAGAACCAGGTTTGCATTCTTACAGGAAAGTTGGTAATGCAGTGATCTTTTCTACTTACTATGACATGATTACTAGGTTGCACTTAATGCTATCCCAGCCTAGGAAATCCATCATGCCTCTCTCATGGAGAGGGGGATCTTTCATGCTGGACTTCTTTTCCAGATATTTTTGAAAACTGTGCCTTTTGTGAGGATAGACTTCAGTGCTAACATCCAACCCAACATGGTCACTATTGGAGAGGATTTCCTTCTCCAGTCTACTTTTTCCCACATAGGCAGTATTTTTGCACTGTTAACAGCCACAGTTTGGGGAGAAGGAGGCGGAGACAGGCTGTGGACTCCCCCAGGGTGATAAAAGCAGCACTGGCAAGATGATCCCAGCTATCCCAAAATGATCTCAACTCAGGAGAAGCAGGCCACCACTTGGTGAGTGCTAATACCATCGCTAAATACAAATATGTATTTCATGGGAGAGTGGACACTGAGCAGGGACAGCTATAGTGTCCCAGAATACAATGGCAGCAATGCAGCTGAGCTGCAGTTGTAGGAACCCTGTTGAGACTGTGGGGCTGCCGTGTGTTCCTCAGCTGTACATCACGTCACCCCTGAGCTGGAGACCACAGCCAACCTGGCAAGCACTGGCTGAGAATATTTTCCCTGTTGGGATTTGCACACGAGCAGTGCCGCCTATAAATCAATGCATTTTAATTACCCACCTAAAATAAGGATTTGCCATCCACTTGATGGAAAGCGGTAACAGAAGAGTGGCTGGGGCCAGAAGGCTGCAGGGTGCTGATCGTAGTTACCCTGAAGTGAGATGACAGATGGATGGCCAGTTCCAAAATCAGCTATGCACATGCCAGGCAAATCCCCAGGCACAGCACGGTGGAGATTATTAGGAGAAGTCAGCCCCTGGCAAAGATCAGCAATGGGCAACTTTCAGCCAGAAACTCTGGGAATCTGCAAATGTACCTACTCCACAAACCGTGGACAACCGCAAATTCCTGCTTTTCATCTGTCAAATCACCATTTTTTTCGCCACAGACATCACTGTCTCTGCACCTTGCTTTCCTTTGTTGGCAGACAATGACTTTGTCCTTGGCTTTGTTGTGTCCTTCCCACCTCTCCAAAAATAGTCTTATTTTTTCCACTTTAGATTTATTTTTAGCCATTACATTCCTTTCATCAAAGCAGGCAGCAAACATTTTTAAAGATATTTATCTTCCTTCAGTGGCCTGACTCTGACCTCACATAGCATGGAATAAAGTAGGAGTAAACTCCCTGAAGTCCAAGAAGTATTGAATGGGTGTAAAAGTAGCACCACTCTCCCCAGCAGGAAGCGTTGCTATAAATTGTCCCAGTTTCAGTCTTAACCTTCCACAGAAAGCTCATCGCTTATGTGCTTGGAGGCTGATTTGACTTTGTAAAATCTGCCAAAACCAAAGGAAACGGCATTTGCAATCAACCAGCTAGGTCTGATTGTCTATTAGGAAAATCAGTGGACACAGTTAAAAAATACAACTTGCTCTACAATAGTACAGTTTGAGGAAAATGCTTGAGACACAGGAAATACAACATTTTTGTCTCTGATAGGCAAACAGCTTCATCTTGCAGGGAGAGCACCATAGATTTGTGCTAATCGCGTGACAAGAATTCAATGTGAATAAGCAAATAGCAGGGAGGTTTGCAGCACCCAAAACTCCTCCGAACGGGCAGGATGCCACCCTTTGCAAGACGCTCATCTGCAGCGGTATCAGCAACAGACGTGAAGCGAAGGCAGCAGCTCCTGTTCAGTTCAATGGCAGCAGCAAGCACCTGAGGTGGGGCGGATTTCCACGCAGAGCAAGTATTTGTCAGCTTGCTGAGAAGAGAGCCAAGAAACGGTGGGAGAAAGGTTGAAATTCAAATAAAACTCAATACCCAGAAAACGTGAAAGGTCAAACAGTGCCACTGCAGCACTGTATTTCATTTCATTTTGGACATGGTGCAAGCCAGTCTTTACGGGAGGAACATAATGCTGGTGTCATCAGATTTTTCTTACACCACAGTTTTGCAACTGGCAGGGGAAATCGGGTCGGTCCAAGCCCCTGCGCAGGCAACTGCTGCGTGGTGAGGCTGCTCAGCATGGCTCATGCAACACAACTCTCTGCTTTCCAGGCAGCATCAGCATAACCCAAATTTCTAAATAAATACAAGCCTCTATACATCAAAAGTTGGAGAATTATCTCCCAGAAAGCTTCATCTGTCATTTGGCCACTGGAGGCGGGGATGCTACTCCCAGGAGATGCTGCTGCCCACCAACCATTGCACACCTCTGTCCTATCTGTCCTCATCACCATGCTCATGTCGGGGAACCCTCAGCCACAGGGACCACCCCCACAAAGCCCAGGGGGTTCTCAGCTCCCATGGTCAGCAACTTTGGGGCTCTCCTAACTTTTAAGCAGCACCCTAAGCCTCTGTATCCGCTGTCTGCCCTGGGGATTTGTTGTCCCAGAAGAAGCAATGCCAGCGCCAGCCTGACGTGTCGCGCGTACTTGCAAGGGTTTCCCTTGGATGAGCTGCGGTGAAATTGAAAGGAAAGAACGGGAAGAGAAAGTTGAGCTGGAGGAGGAGGAGAAAAGCCTTTTTCAGTCACCAGCCCAGGGGAGTTTCACAAGCTCACGTTTGTGTCCGCGCCAGAGCTCTGCCCATCTCCGGCCCAACGTCTTCTCCCACCCCCCCACCCCATTACCAGTTTAAATGACCTGGGAAATATCCTGGGTCCTCTTCCCCATTCCCCTCTGCTTTTCATCTGAAATGGGCTTTGTGGCATTACAGAACTCTGGCATGGGTCCACCTCTCCCTCCGGGTCGCCTGACAGAGCGGTGCTGCCTGTGGCCTCAGGGACAGCCCCCAGACCCGTCAGCAGTGGCAGCCAGGAGATAAGCTGCGTTGCTTGAGATGCGGGAGGTTTGGCGAGGTGGAGAGGGGGGGGGGTGTCAGTAAGTGATGTGGATTTCTTCCAACTCTGGAGTCTGCAAAGGTGAGAAAATGGAACAAACAAACAAGCAGCAAAGAAAGGATCTCTGTGATCTAAGAATAAAATTAAGCCGGGGAAGATTTTAAATTTCAGTGTTTGCATCATCCCTTTCTCATCTGCCCTTGAACAAAGACAGATAGTGAAATACCTCTGAAATAAGAAAAAATATTTAAAATGCGATATAAATGCTGTTAGCATGGGGCAGTAGCACTAGATATTTTATCTCACTCACCAGGACAAAAGGTTCATTAATCATGTTGCACTATTTTATGCACCACATCTTATCTTTGAATTGCTCCCTATGCTCTCTTTTACAGGACATCTGTGAGCAGAAGTGACAGCAATAAAATATTGATTAATATTATTATATACCAATGTTCTTCACTGAAATTGCTTTATTACTTACAAAGATGTGAACACAGGCATTACTTTGCCCCAAAATGCAGCTACCTCCTGGGTGGGATCTGCCCACCAGCAGAGCATCTACGATAAGAAATGGAAAATCCTCTAAAAAATAAGGAAAAATATAAGGCCTTAAGGAAGGTGGAATATAAGGGCACAAGTAGGAATTAAGACAGAGGAACTACACAAAATCCCTTCTCTCTGGGGAAAGCACTAACAGACCTTTGGAGAACACAACTGGCGTGAGACCCTGATTCTTCATTAGATACCAAAAGTTCATTTGCATATTTTATGGCTTGGCAGCCAAGATTCCCCATTCATCAATTATTATGTGCTTTTACAGTTTTTACTAAATCTCTCAGCAAGAGAGTCCGTTCTCCGACATGTTAAATATGGCGTGTGTTTATGCCTGGGTTGGGAACTGGTAGATAAACCTGATTTTTAGGAGTCTCAGAAGGAGAAAGCCCAAATTTCTATTTCCCATCAAATGACAGTCAGCAGCAGGGCTTGATCCAGCAGCAGAAGCCCAGCTGACACCAGCTTCATGTTACACACAGCCTGAAATGAAGGAGACGCTGAGCTCTGGGCTCGGCTTAATCTCTGTAACACCAGCTTTAAACAACTTCCCCGCTGGAAAGCCAATCGTACAACATGTGGGAATTGTTGCTTTCAGAGGGGTTTAACTGTATCCTCCAGCTGAAGAGCAGCATCTCATGTGGCTGCCCCTGGGGAAGTGGGTCCAGGCTGCGGGGTCACCTCCGTGAGCAGCGGCTGTGAGTTACAGCAGAGCCGTGCTGATGGAGGACAGCACCCTGCCAGGACCGCAGCACAGGAGATGGAGATTAGGGTCCGCGACAGGCATATTCCGCAGGGAAACATCCATAGGATTAAGAAAATAATAAAAATCCTTTGCAGTCCTGAGGCTGCAATCTAATTAATTATTCCTGGCACGTACATGCGGACACGAGCAAAGGGGTGGAAAGGAGCTGAACGTGGCCAAGGGTGAGCTGGTGGACCTGTGGCAGGGCTGGGAGACAAACATCAGATCTGCCAAGTCTCTACAGGTGGTGGTCTCAGGAGGAGTTTGAAGCATTTTTTTTTTTTTTGAAGTGCTGGGGAGAGTCGGGTGGGAGCGGGGCAGGTGGATGGGCACTGCACCCACGAGAGGGCAGTGGCACCATGCACACGCGGGTGTCACCGCTCCGCTGGAAACACGCTCCTCCGGCATGGCAGAGCTGTCCGTGGATGACACGGACTATTTGAATAATGCAAAATAGGGGCTTGCTGGAAAGAGAAATGGCATGTTCGTGAAGTAATGACCTTCAAAGAGGTGGAGACTTATGAGTTATGAACCCATCGCTGCACCCCCACACACACTTCCTAGCTCATGTATAAACTTACGCAATGATTTATTTGCATCCTGCACGAAAACAAATGGATGTTTTACATATTTATATCATAAGATAAACCGATATTTAAACTGATCAAAGACAGCGGCAGATCTGGAGGCGATTACAGCAAGTGTTTTCTTAACTGAGGTCACGATGCACTTTGTGCGGGTGAGGCTAAGGATCTGCTCAGCACATGTTAGCGCAGGATGAAGGTCAGCAGATAGAGGCGCACACTGAAAGTCCTGGCTTTCCAAAAGCACTGACAGTTCAGGCAAAACTGAACCTGGCTCCCTGCACCAGGCCTTGGTAATTACAAATATTGGTCAAGGGGATAAATATCGTGCTGTTTGCAAAATAAAAAATTGAGTCCTTATGGAGTCTAAAGCCTTTTTGTCTCTAATGGAAACGGGGTGGCAATTCTGTCCAGCAGTTTCTGAAATCTGTCTCAGGAGATGCATGGATTACCAGTGTCCTGGGACTATGATTTCATCAGTTCTCATCCATCAGCTGAGCTGCGGTAACGGGCTGGACACATCCTCCTGAGCCACTGTAAGCGGAAAGAAGCACCGTGCAGCAGCACCGTGCAGCAGCACGCCAGTGGTCTACAACCCAGCCGAGAGGCGGTAATTTGCTAGCCTGTAGCGCCTTCATTGCTCGCAATCAGCTAGCAAGCGTGATAGATATGAAGGGTGGAAAAAGTAATTGCCAGATTCAGAGAGGCACAATGACTTCTTCTGGTACGGGATAATGCTTCTGCAGTTTTTCCAGGTGCACGTTCAAAATCCTCATAGCCAGGGCTCTGATTTGAAAAGCTGCAAGCTGTCTGCAGCAGAGGAGACAGATGCTTAATTCTGCAAACCAGACCTGGCACACTGATGGCTGGCCTTAGAGGGATTTTCCTCTTCGGCATCTGAGGTTATGCACTTAACCACACTGTTGGTCTGGTGCCCCTGTGGAAATGGGCAAAGGATAAAATGGATGTCACGCTTTCACTTGCAAAGCCTTGTAGCGACTGTGGCTGGGCAGAGGCTACAAGATCCAGGGATGTCCAGGTTGCTCCAGCCTGGCAATCTGGAAATAGTGTTCCCCCACCTCACAAGCTGTGTGTCTCCCAAGGGACATGGGCAAGGAGACTTTCATAACAGCCACCCCCAGGGGAAATCCAGAGGAACGCTGGTGCAGAGAGATGTCCATTGTGCATTCCTTGCCACTTAACTAAACCTCATCACAGTGTGTTTTATTTCTGTCTACTCCCTTTGAAACAGCAGATTCCCACTCTTATACTGAAGCCCACGGGCTAGCAAACTCACAGCCTCCCCAAAGTCCAACGTTGAAAAAGTCAAGCTGTCCTTGTAACAGGCAGTCAGGAACTTGCCTTCTCCTGATTTTCCAGCCTTGCAAAGCCACACTGGGACTTGCCACCCATTCCGCCCAGCATAAATGACCATGCAGACCCAGGAGACAAAGCCAGCTGGGATTTGCAGTCCCTCAAAGAGGCAGAGCTGCTCTGGGATTTCACTCCCAGAGACATCTGGGTTCCTGCTTGCCTTTGCAACACCACAACGCAGAACTGCGAACAAGCTGCCGGGACGGGAACATTTCTCCTTCCGTTTAATGTGATGTTGAAATTAAAAACGTATCGTTATCTTCCATCCCCTTGTCATCCCAGCTCCCTGCAACTAATTACCTTTGCCCTCTCTCCTTTTAGCACCTTTGGTTGCTGCAGGGTGGGCACATCTACACGGGGCACGTCACATTCCCCAAGCTGCAACACCCCAGCAAGCACATCCCTAATCAAGCCCGTGTGTACCACACAGAGGACAAGAGGCTCTCTCTCCCTTTCGCTCGCTCCCTCCAGCAGCCTGAGCATTCATCGCCATCACTTCGATGTCAGTGGGTGTGATGATAACACACTCACCGAGCTAGTTATCAGCCTGTCTTGGGCGGGATAGGAACATCAGCAGCTGCTGGCTCTGAAGGATGGATTTAAGCACTGCTGATGTGAGGTCTGCTTTTAAGCATGGAGCAGACAGACTCGCTGCAGGTGGAAAACTCCCTGAGAGGCTGAGAGTTCAGAAACCACAGGAATTTTTTGCAAGTCTTTTCCTTAAGTGCCAATGAAGGCGACTACAGGGCCATAGACTCAATGCTCTGACTGCTGAACACGTTGGTGATGCTCTAGGATGGACGAAGGCAGCATGTCAGGCAGCAAGCAGAAAGCTTTCCTAAGAGTTGTCTCCTCTCCTCTGAAAAACATCCCTGAAAAACAGTAGAAGCCTGAGAATTTAACAGAAAAGCTACAGACTTGTCTTTTCAGTTCCTTTCAGCAGCATGAACACGTTGGAGCAATCTGTCTCGCTGTGTATGGGTCATAGTCTCTCTACCACGGAAAAGTAATTATTTGGTCTATAAAGGGATTTTGATAGAAAATACGTGAAAGAACTAAGACTTCCTGTAGCCAAATTCCTGCATAATACATAAAAAGGCAGAGACTTCAAACAGCATCTTTCAGAAAGTTTCCAGAGAGAAATAAAGAACTGTGCTTTTAAAGAAACCAGGGGAACTGGGGCTGCCACACAGCATTTTGCAGCTTTTTTGGGGAAATTTCATGTTTCACACCACCTACGCTCACTAAGCAGGGCTCCCTAAGAGTTTTAACAAATTTACTGCTGGCGAACAGGGTGCATCCAGGCTGGATGTAGCCACGACTGGGGTGCAGAGCTGCCACGGCCTCCACCCCGCTTGACACTGAGCATGTTCCCAAGGTGGGACAGCCAAGAGGGGAGCAACAGCCTCGTAGGGCAGCACAGTGCTTCTCTTCCTGCATCCTAACAGCTTGGGACATCAAAGGTCTGCGTCTTCAGACAAGATAGAGCATGGGCAAAAGCAGGACTGTTCCTCTCGTTGCAGCGAAATCCCAGCATTGACTCTGCATATGTCCACCTGTCCATCTCTACCCAAAATCCTGTTTCTAAGGAAAACTCCACTCCTGGTAAGTGCTCGGGTCAGACTCCATCGCTTAGACATACCTTGGCCTCTTTGCTGAGGCTTTCGGGAAGGGTTTTGGTGGCGTTTCGTGAGATGGACGCTAGCCCTGTCTGAACTGGATGGAGGCCAGCACATGCAGCTCCCCATTAGCCAGGGAAAGACCTTGCGGGATCTCCCTACCCTCGCATTTCAAACACTTGTATCACCAGAGTATATCGGCAGAACCCGCATTTAACCCATCACAGAAACACTGCTCAACCGCAGTCAAACTGGGATGGAAATAAGCAAATGACCTAGAAATAAAGGGTTTCATATCCATTTTCCCCAACCAGTACAATCCCCTTTAATGTTTACTTGATCAGACTCCGTGTTCTTGGCAAGTCTAGTCCCAACTTTCCATCTGCATCCCCCAAAACCTCTGCAAAGCCCTCGGAAAAGGACAGATTTCATCATTCTTATCTGAGCTTTGTAGACAACATTTATCTTCTCTGACAGAAATCAACTTGGTTTGTGAGCAAGAAGACAAATTAAAAGGCCACGAGACCCAGGAGGGCCTGGATTGTTTGAGCTGGCGCATTCGGGGGGTGAAGTCTTAGAGATTAGCATTTGTTTCCAGTTTGTGCCTTTGCACGTGGTGCACCAAGAGCGTTCAACACGTTGGCGCTTGCGGGAGACTAAGCAGGGCCAAGCCACATACAGAGAGCGCAGACCTTGGGGGCTGCGAACATGACGTTTGCGAGATGAGGGCTGCAAGCCTGCCCCATCCCGGCAGCCCCCCACCCTCCCCGTGCCGCTGTGACTGTCCTGTAGCCACGTTTCTGTTGGCTCCTGTGCCGGCTGGGCTGCAGTACAGGGATGAAATAATATTTGGACATGCTAAACGTTAACAGCAAGGGTTTGCTCACAGTAGCATTGTAGCCGGCAGGTCTCACAGGGTTTAGGAAAGAGATGAAAGGCCATTTGCCCTGCTTCATGTGTGGAGAAATGGTTCACAGTCCAATATTTGACTTGGTAAAACAGGCTGTTCTGGATAGGATCCTCTGCCATACAATGCCCTACTCAAGATGGGGAAATGCCACCAGAATGGTGGAGCAGGTCCCTAAAGCCTCAGGCTTGCTGTGCACTGAAAGGGAAGAGGGGTTTTGGAAACCTCCTTTCCACCAGGTTTCTGGCAACCCTGGGTGCCAGAATCAGTCCCAAACTGAGCTATGAGGGAAGCAAACAAATCCCATGCTCTGCATCATAAGGTCCAGATACATCTATCAGCTGGGACAATGCAGGGCAAGTCAGGATTCAGAGCTGAAATCTCCCTATTTGTGGAATAAGTGTGGCAGCTGCTCAAGGGACGGCAAGTGAATCAAAGCAAATTCCCTGCCCGAGATGGAGATCCTGATTTTTCAGACTAGGCCATTTCTCTGGGAAACACACTGTCCTCCCGTGCCCTGCAACAGGCTGGATTCTGAGCAGAGGGAGGAAGCATTCGTCCATAAAGAGACGAGACATCTGATGTGCTCCCCCTGCACTGCGCGTTGGTTAACAACTGTGTTTGCATCAAATACCTATTCTTGGTTTACCCAGAGTCTAAGCTGCTTCCTGCAGCGTGAACAGACTCAACACCCAGCTCAATGAAGGAATCCACTGCAAACTCTATGAGATGTGCCAGAGATCTCCAGCCAGGCAAAGCAGCCCAGTCTCAAAAAACACAGTGTCCTGCCATGGAGAGGGTGTCTCCACTGACCTTATTCTATCAAAGCTTCCAGGTTTTGTTTGCTTGAACTCTTAGTTCCTTCTTTATGGCTCCCTTGAGCTGACATTCTCATCATGGACTACGCTCCAGAAGTGACCCATCACACCGAGATCAAATGGCCAGACTCTGCAGAGGCCAAGACACAGAGCAGCCCGGCCAGCACTGTGCAAAACAGGTCCTAGGAGGTGGTGAAACCAATTCACAAGGAAACAACCGAGAAGGTTGCTCTGGTTGTAAGAAGCCCCTTGGGAGAAGTTTCCAAGCACATTATTTCATGTTGAGCAGAGCCAGCTGAGCAGTGGAGGAGCCTGGGCCTGGGTTTATCCCAACAGCAGGTGCAGCGACATGGACCGCATGCCCCACCAGCCAGATCTGCTGCCATCGAGCATGGAGAGGCACCTGGAGATTTGGCACGTGTAGCCCAGCAGCACCAACGTGCTGCTGCTTTTGGCTGCGCCCAGCCTCCAAATTCAGTCATCCAAGGGGCCTTCCAGCAAGAGAGCTGCTCCCTGCCTAATGAAGAAACTTTTTATTTTTCTCTGCAATTACATGAACATGTGCAGAACTGATCCAAAAGATCAGTTCACTCCAAAGGGTTTTTCTTAACATGATCATCACCATGGTACACCGGCTGCATTTCAAGCAGCACACGCATTTTGCTCACAGAAAATTTGGCTGGTGGATTCTGGCAGCAGTTTTCCAAAGACCTGTAAAGGAGCAGGCACCAACGCTCATAAATCGCAAGAGGAGTTCAGTGCACAAACAACTCAAGCTCCATGGAAAATCCCAGCTGTCATTATGAAGAGATTGCTGCAAGATGCTATTCCTCCCAGTTGTGAGTTACTGTGCACCTTCCACCAATCTCAAGTCTAGTAATGGTCCAAAGAGTCCACCCTCTGTGGAGAGCTTCAAGCAGTCAGGAATATGGGTTCATTCTCTGCCATCCTTTGAAGGCAACCATCACTAGCCACATTTTTCACCTTGAAGCTGAGATACAAAAATTGCCCATGAGCAGCCTCTAGTGTAGGGGCAGTTGAAGTCACAGCTTGAGGGATTACCCTTGAAAATGTTTCCAGGTAGCCAACTCCAAGCAGTGGGAGTTCACCACCTCTGAAAATCACACTGTTAGAGCCTGACCTAACTCCTCAAATTAGAAGCTGTTTCTTTTAAAGAGATGACCTTAAATGACACGCTCAGTGCAGCTGAGTAAGACAAAACAACCCTGTACAAAAAGCCACAGTTGCCATCCACTATTGCAGAAGCCTAACTAAAAGAATGAACTATCTCAGAGGCAGAAAATGATTGATGGTGACAGCCATTACAGAGAGGATGAGTCTTATGGCTGGGGGACAGGGACCCCCCGAAGAACCAGTGGTCCCCTCTCTTGATCTTGCAAAGAGCTGGGGTGATTAGAAAGTTCCGTGGGTAGGCACCGTTATTTCCCATCAGATAGAAAATGGGGGAGATACTAGAGTTAGTCCTTGATGCCAGCCGCATCCCTGGCAGGCATTTGCCCAGTGTTAGCGGGGAAAGCTGAGGGAGAAGGTTTGCCAGGATGCGCAGTGACTCTGAGTAAGGAGCTGGGATCATAACTTGCTGGCCCAGCCGGATGCAGGCTATAGATTTCTTGAATGCTCCTAGGAAAAGCAGCCCTGCTGTGCTTAACGTGGGGCTGCCATCAATTTTAATGCTATTTTTCACAAATTCCCACTGATGATGGGAACAAAACCCGCATCCTTTCATGGCAAAATCTCCATCCATTAGAGCAGCAGGAAATGATGATGCATGCTTCTGAGGAACAGAGGCCCTCTTTACATAAAGGGCCAGGGAAGAACAGAGAGAATAATCATCACAGGGTTGGAGAAGAGACTTAGGGGTGTGGGTTGGGACCATGATACTGCTCAGGAACGGCAAAGCCAAGAGGGATACAGCTTCTCTGCAGGCAGGAAACATGCAGCACTTCCCACTCACTGTTCTCTAGTATTTTTTCAGGTGTGCTGGAGGTAAAAAAAGGGAAGTGACACTGTAGACCTTTTCCTATTTCTTACAAAGATTTCTGCAAATGTATAATCATCAAAGCAAGCAGTGTCTGAGTCTGCTCTACTGATGTGAACTAAACCAAGTATCACTCTGCGTAAAAATTACCAAAATAATCTTTATCTTAAAAAAATTAACCCCTATTCAAAGTCTAATCACGGACTTCAACAGCATCATCAGCAACTTCAATCCCTTTCCACGATACTCCTTGTGTCTGCTTGCCAGGGCTTCCCTATGCCCTCCCCAGTGCTCAGAGCTGGATTCATCAGATGGTGGCAGCTCCAGTGCTGCTGCCCTGGCAGTGGCCAAATTTAGGGCTTTGTTGCAGCAGGTCTCAGCCTTCCTCCCTCCCTCGTGTGCTCCTGCCAGCCACTTTCCAACTGCTCGGTGGGCCCCCAAGGAGGAAGAGAAGATACGTTTCCCCTCTCCTTGCCCCAAGAACTTAATGCCTGGAGCAAAAGAATAAAACCATGCCTTCTCTTTGGGTCAGTGTGGTCATTGATACCCCATTGCACCCAGCACTTTAATTACCAGCTCAGATCAAGCCTAATCCTGCAACATACCATTTCCAACCTCTTAGAAGCGTAGTTAGGCCTTATACAAAGACGACCGAGGTGTGTATGCAAAACTTTCCACCACCTGGGCTCTGACAAAGTGATGCCAAGGCTGAGGAGTGGGGACTGCCTCTCTGAGGACTGGGCAGGACTCTGCCTTGGTTTTGCTTTTTAAGGGCTTTTCTCGCATTGTTTGAAATTTTGGTTTGTTTACCCATCTGTTTGTAATTCTGCTGAGGTTTGGGTGTTTTATAGTTAATGAGAAATTGTTTTATGCACCCCAAGCTATTACGAGTGGGAGAAAGGGTGGGGGTTCTTGGAAGCTGTCATTACGGACAGCTGAGTAAAGCAGATTTCCTACAAGGTCCTTTAAGTTTTGAATCACAGCACTGGGGTCCTCCAGGGGACCTTGCAGAAGTCTCTGCTCAGTGCAGATGCTGTCCCCATTTTGCCACATCTTTTACTCAAAAAGGCTTGCAGCGGGGAGCTTGCTCTCCCACGCAGACACACAGCATCCATCCCTTCCACGCTGGCTAATTTAATATACCCATTGCCACCTGGCTGGGGATGCTTTCACATTGTGCATTACCAGTCCCTAAGCTGCCTCAGGTTTGTTATAGACCCCCAAAATGACTCAACGCTAGCCCTGTGCTACTGCGAAAGTGAAGAATTCATTTGTTTTACTGCAACACAGAAACTATTACTGTGATTCAAGATGGGGTCATAAGAACGGAAAGACATCCTCAGCAACCCACGCACTAGTTTGGCTCCCATTGGCTTCTCCATCTGGATCCTAACCAGCTGAAAAACTGTCTGGTAGCTCACAGAGCTCTCAAAAGAGTACTGGACCCTAGTCAAGTCCTTATCCTGGGTGTTGTATCAGCACAGCCTGTCCTTTTCTAACCATTTTCTCCCCATGGATCGCCTCTTGATTCAAATCTCACTGCCTGTGGTTTCCTCTACTTCATAAGCTTAGTGCTGAATCAAGATATCAGCTTCTAACTCTTTGTTGAAGGATTAATTCCTCTCACTGCCTTGCTTTAGAAACGTTCGTGCCCCTTGGTCATGGTTAGACTGAGTCACTTTCTGGCCAGACACAAGCAAAACTCTGCTGAATGGACAGGCAAAGCCAAAGGACCAGCTTGGTCCTTAATTTGACTACAAACAAATCATTCATCCACTGTGAATGAAGCGTTCCCAACAGTGTGAGGGGGAAAGGTTCAGTCTTTGGTGCACAGCCTTTACGCACTGAAAACTGTCCTTCCCACCAATGCGAGCACCTCTTATGGTTGTCACGGCTTTATACAGCTGTGTAAGACAGCAATGACTTTGACTCACTATTTGCTCAGGAGAGATGCTAGATATGGCACTAATACAGGAACTATGGGTTGAATTACCTCAGATTTGGTGTGTCTGAGATTGAGGGACTCTGGGGTATTTTATTGTTTTAAAATCCGGCAAAATGCTGGCATAGAATCAATTGGGAGCAAATCCCTTGGAGGCGTTCACTGCTGGAAGGGGCTGGGGAGGATGCTGGTGGGTCTGAAACTCTCCCTTAGCATCTCCAGTGCCCCTGCCACAAGGGTGGAGGAAGAGGGGATGGAGGAGGCCGCATCAGCTCTCTGTGCCTTAGTGCACAATCAATGAATCACTTGCACAACTCACTCCATCAACGCGTTTATGGGTTCTGGGCAACATGGGTGAAAGCACTGCATCTCCAACAATAACATACTAAACAGTAAAAGCACATAAAAGCCTTAGCAATGCTGCCACAGAGTTGCAGGGACTCTCCATTCACAGCTCAATGAGGGAATACTAACCTGGCTTCATTTTAGCCACCACTTCTGTAGAAATAGGGCATCTGGGTATACCAGAGTTCCTACAGGAACAGAATTAAGTCATAAATAGTAGCAGAAGCAGAAAGAAATTAAGAGGTGCGGGCGAAGAAGAACAGGCATGCTTTCAGCTGAAATCTGAAAGGAGATAGGGAGATAAAGGCAGATGCTGCTCCAGATGGCAGGAGCAGCAAAGAAGAAACACTGGCACATGCTGTCACCTGCTATCTAGCTCTTTTTTGAGCTGGTTGGGTTGGGTTTTATGTTGCCAGGAATTAATAGGACAAAAGTAGAACCCACAGCAAGGCAGTAGTGACGCAGCACTTTGCCCCAAAAGTGGAAAGGAGACAAAGCACCTCCCTGCAGCCCAAGGCAAAAATGCCAAGGCTTTAGAGCAGCCTGAGCCCCATCTTGTCCCAGCCCTCCCCATGCTCAACACTACTGCCATGACACAGCCCATATATCAAGCAGAACAATCAGCATCAAGGCAATTCATGGTTAATGCTCTGTTCGGAGAGCAGGGTGGGCTACAGTAAGGTATGATATGAAGGTATGATATGATTGGCAGCTGCCACCACTGTGGCCAGGCTTGTCTCTGAACCTGTAGCCCCTGAAGGAGCCAAGATGACTGATTCATCCATGCCAAACTCATGCAAAGCCTGCTCAGCAGCCCTGGGCTTTTTTATCTCCAAGACATTCCCAGTAGACGATCGGCAAACGCTTTGAGGCAGCAACAGTGGGTGAAAGCCAGGGTGGGCTCTAGACATTTTGGAGACCATTTTTCATGTTTTTTCTGGGGTGTTGAAAGAAACCCTTCATTCTCCATGCCTCTCGGAGCTCACGAAATACAAGGGGGTGCTGCTGGATCTCTGGAGCTAATTAAATCCAAGCACTGAGCCTCAGCAGTTGGAGAAAGCTTGCTGAGCCTTATTGATTATGTCAGCATTGCATAGGTGTCTGCTCAGCAGTCTTTCCCCGGCTCACACCGAGTGCTGCAACACCCTCAGAGGGTCCGTCTCTGGATATCAAGAAGTCCAGAGCAGAAATGCAATGGTTTTTCCATACCAGCCAATGCCTTGATGTTGTGCCCAGGCTCCAAGCCCCACTGTGCTGTTGCTGGAAGGATGGAGAGTGAGACACCATCCCCAGCGCAGGGCTGGCAGACAAGCAGTGCAGTGCTTGCACCAGGGAGAACAGAGCCATGCATGTCATGGGCATGACCCAGCGCTTGCAGCAGGGAGCGGAAAGACTGCTATGAGAGGTCAGCACGTGGATACTTTTAAGAAACTGGCCTCAATGACTCACCAAAATGAGGTTTACATCACAGCCTGGATTCAACCCCTTGTCTTCTGAGCCCCAGTCCTTTCCCAGGCAACTGTTCTGCCTTATACAGAATAGGAGCATATGCAAAACACAAAAGCTATTTTGCAAACTGAATCCATCTGTCGGGTGTCCCAGCGCACCCCGTTTTATCAAATAAATCTTACCCACATTTCCACTCACACTGAGCAAATGGTTTTCCAGACGGCACCAAAGAGGGAGAAAGAAATGCTAGCTGGATGCAGCGAAGGAGCTGCGTGCTTCCCTGGACTTGCTCGTATAACCTCCTGGTCTGCCAGCTGGCGAGGGCTTTTGTACGTGAACGGGGGCAACTACAGAGGGACCTCCAAGTCTGCGCAACCGAGAGCAAGCGACTTAAAAAGGGAAAAAGAAAACTGATAAAACCCCTTTTGTTCTGCTTGGACCTAGCTGAGGGAGGTTGATATAAAAAGCACAGAGAATTGAAACAGAGGGAGAAGGCTCACTCGCCTGCCAGTTGTGTTGTTCAAATCGAGCTCACTCTCGGTAAGAAAACAAAGTCCAAAGCCAAGACCATCCCTGTGCGGAGCTCCGTGCTCCCATCCTCATTTGCATTTTTCCAAAAGATTGCTCGCTTCGTGCTCTTGCATTACAGTGCCCAAAAGCTGCAAGATCCGCATGTGCTCACACCCACCCATCGGAGTCATCCTGACTCACCGCTGGCTGCCACTTGCCTGCCCCGGCCATCAGGGAGAGCTCATGCCCACCCTGGGCCATCATGGCTCTTGGTGAGCATGGTTACCACAAGGCAGGAGCTCAGCAGTGGCCTCCATGGCTTCTCGCTGACTGTTATTAATGATTTTTAATCTGATGCTAAAGAGGTGAGGCCGGCAGTGCTGTGAGTAACAGCTGTCTCTGATTAACTCTGCATCGCAGAGTCATTTTCATTTGGAAGCCCACAGCCAACTATAAACTCCCTTTGGAAGGCCTTGATGCCATTGTGTGAAAGGAAAGGAAAGGAAAAAAAGTAAAAATCTCAGGAGGCGATTAATTTATCATCTGCTTCTTGCTAACGTGTGTCCACAGGATGAACCCCTGTCACAAGACAGGGGAAAAACCAGCCTTTGCAAAAGCCAATCTGGAGATTTCCTCAATCCCCGAGGAAAACAAATATCTGCTAATCTCAGAGTCTCTGCGCCAGAGCTGAATATCCATTAGACTGGGTTAAAGCCAAAACTTCAACTCTAATCCTCTGCTTTTACTTTTTGTGTTGGTTCTTTGTTTTTCAGTAAACGGGTGAAGGCAGTGACTCTCTGCAGCACCGAGTGTGAGTCTCACCAGCCCTCCCTAGCAGACAAGCCAGCTCTCCACCACTGCAGCATGGCATGGGCTTCTCCTCTGTGGCACGATGGAGAAGGTGTTGCCATTGGTGATGGTCCCCAATGGTCTGTCTCCAGGGGGACCTCTGCTGCACGAGAAGACACGCATCTGCTGCAGCGTAGCACGGCAATCCCCATGTACACAACGCAGGAGAAGATGGACAAGGGGGACTCCAGAGGGATTTTTATGGCTGGCGCTTGGGCAACTGCACAGGCTTTGTGGCTTGACTCACAGGCTGTGCCAGAGCTCAGACATGGCACTGCCGTCCTGACACAGCCACTACTGCCACTTCTGTGCACAGGCCAAACACCCAATGTATCCCTCCAGATGCTCCAAATCTGGTCCCACAAAGCACTGTGGACACTGTGGAGCTGGCCCAGCACACCCTTCCCCCTGGCCTGGTGTCCCAGGCTGCCCAGCTACGTGGGCAGACACATCAAAAAGCCATGAGGTCACCAAGACTTCTGTGGCTCGGGCTGCACTTTAACAAAGGTCTCCAGAAGAGAGAAGCCAGTGACTAACCCCTCCGGCACATCTTCCTCAGCCCTCAGAGAGCCATGGAGATCTTCCAGTAAGCACTAATTCCCCAGTGGAGCAGACCACCAGCTGGAAAAGAGGTTGTTTTAACCTGCAGACAGTAATTCTAGGAGGGGCAGCTCATCTCCTTATGTTTCATTCTGCCCAACCTTAAATGACATTCACAGAGACAGAGAAAATACTACCACAAGGACATCACCAGCAGTAAATCCTAAATCTTCACACCTACGTCCTAGGACAGAGCCTGCAGTTGCAAGCAACACAACAAGAAAACCCAAACCAAATGAACCAGACATTTGCCTCTCCAAAGCTGTCATGTGTCCAGCTGACAGAATCAGGGATGCTACAATGCGTCCAGTACTTAAAAGCTCCATAAGGAAACCGCAAAGGGTGACATAATAAGCCAAGACCCCTCTTCTCTTCTGACTTCCATTACAGAAGCCAGCCAGTGAGCATCACCGTCCTCTGGCAACAGCATCAGGCCAACTTTGCCACAAATTTGACGTTACTTTGCTAAAACCGCAGGAGAGTTCCCCATAACTCATAAGGGAAGGTGGGCATTCACAATGGGGGCTGCTGCTCCCTCTTGCTACCATCATGAACCACGGAGTCCAAGGCATGAAGCCCATAAACGTGCCAGCTCTGGCATCCACCACATCATGAGACCAGTCTGATAACCTCATCCATGCATTACATGGGTCACAAAACTGTCATTTTTGCATGAAATTTTAGTTCATTTTTAACACGGCAATGGCATAAGCATTTTTGCACATGGTTAGTTGTTAAAACCTGTCCCAAGGTTTCCTTCAAAATGGCTAAAGTGTTATTTTAGCAGGGGAAGGGAGGTTGTACACACTGAAAATCAGACCTATACAAGCTTCGAATAAGTCTTTTTTTGTCCTGCAGACTAAAATTATTGGAGTTTAAATTGCTGCTATATTTTGTAATAGCACCTGGGAGAAGGTTCAACCCTCTGAACAAGCATTAATTTAAAAAAAAGGAAGTTTATTAGTTCTGTTCTTCAGAGGAATATAACTCCTGTATTATTAACAGCGTTAGGGATTATTAAAAAATGGTGAAAGCAAATTAAAATCTAATTCTGTTCTCACCGTTTCCTGACCTCTTATGCTTTTCCTATCCTGGAGTGTGAGATGTTGCAAAAGACTGGAGGAATGGACGGGGCATACGATGGGAAGGGGTCTCCATACAAGGTGGGGAACATGCCTTCAAGCGGCTTCCCTGCCACTGACAACTGACTCGCATTTTCCATTTGTTTGTTTGCACTTTTTTGTCTGCATACGCTGGGGAGGGAAGCAGTGGGAGTTCCCAGAGCCACAGCAAAACGGTTTGGATTTTTTTCCCCCCTCACCTCCTAATTTGCATTTGCATGAATTACAATGGGTTTTTTGCATTGCATTTTATAAAACAGTTTCCATAAAATAGAAAAGAAGAGAAAATCCAAGCTCTTGCTATCTGACCGTAGCCCTTGAGCACAAGGAAAACTGAGCACTGTGAAGAGACTCAACAAATTAACTCATTCCTGTTAGAGCAGAAACCTGTCATTAATAGATGCAGCATCATTAAACACAAGAATCCTAATGCCAGATTTCAGCAGGAGAATAATTAACACCCAGCTCCTTGCACGCTTTCCCTGGTGTTTGTTTCACCCTTTCCTTTATGATACGGACAACTCATGCAAATTACAACAACGATTTATAAAGAACCTATTAGTCCTCTTGCAAGATGCAAACAAACAAATGCTCATCTTCCATCCAGAATGGCAGAGACATAGTAAATCAGGGAGAAAGAGATACATCTGCTTACCTTGTTTTATTGAAACACCTCTGCATATCCCTGTGACATTTGTTCTCCAACAGGTCATTTCATATGCTGTTGCAGTTCCAAAGATTTTTAAAAAGATGTGACATAGACTCAACTGACCTTGAACTACTGTGGGCTGAGAGCGCAGGTCACTGCAGATCTCTCATTCACGAAGGAAACCTTTTTTTCCACTGGAAGAACAAAACTGCCTGGTGAGAAGGATCAGAATCAGTTTCTGTGTTAACATGCTTTTTCTGGGACATAGCTCCACCTCAGACATGAAAATAAAATAAATAAAGAGGGTTAAGAAACAATTGGAAACAGTTGATTTCCATTAAATTCTACAGGATTTTTCCCGTGCTGTTGTTTTTTAAGACATGTCCGATCTAACGAGATCGGACACGCAGGTGCCCCGAGTTTGGTGAGCACACAAAACGCCTTTACTAAATCACACGTGCAAACTTTTTCCTCATCTGCACATGATTGTTTTTCATCTTTTTGCTTTTGTCAAAACAAGAAGGTTTTCCAGGGAAGACGCCGTTCCTTTTAGAAATGTCACATCTGTGCATTGCTGCAGAGCACACGAGAGGTTGCTTTTCTCAGTTACTTTCACAGACCCCACAACAGTAACCCATAAACACCTGAAAGTCCACTGCTGGCAGGCGGATCTACAGCTATGCCGAGAAAACCTACGTGGGCATCAGGTCTCTCGAGGATACAGAGCACGTGAGAACGGATGCAAACCTCATGCTCTTGTGGACGCGTCTAAGCAGCCTCTGGGTCATGCAGTGGGGTGACGGGGAGGACTCCGTGTATGTGTCTATGCAGGTATTCAGCATTTCTCTGAAACCTCAGATCAAATTCTTAAGGAAAATCGTCCTGTGTAAGGCAGAAAGGTATAGCCTCTTCTGCCCCTGCGTTTCCCTGTCTCCGAACATTTTGCAGACCAAGATGCTATAGCTGCTGATTTTGCGCTTATGTTCAGTTTGTCTAAAATCGTATCGAAAACCACAAAACCTGATGGAAATAAATCATACTCTAAAGCAGAAACCATTTTTGTAATAATAATTAAAAAAATCAACAAATTTTTCCATACAGTCCTTGTTCTAATGTACCGCTGATGTCTCATCTGAGTGAAGAGCCACCTTCTGTCCTAGGGACTTTGGGGCACACATGTAGGAGCAGTCTGGGTTAGGAAAATGGCTGCAAAAGAGTATGCCAGCAATAGGAAACCTTCAGCCTGATGTACCACTTAAAAACAAATTCGTCACATCCAACCATCCAGCTGGGGCAGTCACAGAAAGGCAGAGGACAGGCAGGGAAAGGAAACAATTCAAACGTGGCTTTTACTTGCCTGGGAAAGATGAGATTCGTAAAAGCCAGTTAACAGATGAGGAAAAGGTGCTGAACCACCTAGAACAGCCAGGGCAGCTAACAAAACCAGGTTTAAGTCACTTCTGTCAGCTTTTATGTTCAAACTGAAACAATTTTGGGGGTGTTTTTAAGACAGGCCACGGAAGACATCCAGACAGGCATTTATTGCAACACTTATCAGCTCGGTTTGCACTAACACTTTAGAGATGTTTCTAGTTAAGCCTGCAAAGGAAGCCTATATAAAACGGGGTGAAAGTCAGCTGCTTCTCTCTGTGTCTAAGTTTGTCATGAAAAAAACCCTTAAACTAATGGGTAATTTTAACTCTGTGAGAAGCATAACTGGAGCACAGTGAGACCAACAGAGACGGGATTCACTGCTTGCTGTCTCAGTTTCAGCTTGCATATCCACGTCACAGGAAGCACGTGGGTGGTGTTAGGACTAGGACAAAATGTCCCCAAGTTGACGAGGACAGATCCAGGGCACAGGAACTGTCCCAACAGTCCCCAACAATTCTTCAGGGGTAGTATTTTGCCTTAGATGTGTGATTTTCCTTGATGTCCCCCCTTGAGCCAAGATTCCGGGACCATACCCAGCCCCCAGGCTGGAACAGGAAACATGTTCTTCTACAAACGCTTTGACACCGGGGTTATTCCCAGTCTCACACTTTCTACTTTATTTATAAAATCTGGTCACCCTCTCAGTTGAGCAAAAATGACCGCAGGCACTTTGCTGCTGTCTGGAAAAGCATGCTGTGTGGCTTTCCTCTTTTTCTGTAGGGAATAAAGGGAAGGATTTGCTTTGTGTCCGGCCAACAGCTGAGTATAAGGTCCCTGTGTTGCCTGGAAAGAACGATTAACAAAATGTCCCAGGGAGGAAATGACAAATTTCCCCAAGCCCACCGCCCCGCTCTCCTCCTCCTCTCGTGTGCCACTTGCCTTTCTCACTTGCAAACCTTTCGAGGCAGGGGCATGGGGGGAGCAAACCTCATGGTGTCCCGAGACAGACCACAGCGACAGCACGGAACGTTAAAACGGAATGACTCCCACAGCCTTGCTTTCTGGCCCAAGGCCACCAAAGCAGCTGGAAAGGAGTAAGGTGTTTATTTACCAGGATGATTATGACTTTGGTAAGGTAAAAAAGAGGGAAAAGGCAAGAAGCCCGGCCTGCAGCCCATCTCGGAGGGGAGCAGGGGCTCGAGGGCAGCAGCGGAGGCCCCCCCCAGCCAGGGGGCAAAATCCTCAGCTGTCACAGCACTGCAACCTGGGGAGCTGGCGGCTGACACGGGGGAGGATCTGCTGCCAAACGCAGCCTTCACAACAAAAGCTATACGAAGCAAAACATACAGTGCAATTAAGGTGCACTTTGGGAAAACAGAAACCTCTACTGGGGGGCACTGAGAGCTGCCAGGAAAAGCCAGGGCTGGAACTGCAAGAGACTGCTAGGACAAAAATAAGCATTATTTAGTTGCCAAAGAATTCTTTCTTTCTTTTCTGTGCTTATAAAGATTATGAAAAACAGAATGCTGTGGTGGTCAGAGAGTTAACCCAGGTCACTTCTTGCTTTTGCTATATATTCACGCATATTAACACACACACGCACCTTTCTGCATGAATTTTGGCTTGGTCAAGCCCCCTTGCCATGATCTCAGGGGCAGATGAGCAGCAGTGTCACCACATCTAGTGTTTGGGGGGTATAGACAGAAAGGACAGTGATGGCCGCTTCCATAGCCCCTCTTGCTCAAGAAGTCAAGGTCGAGACCTGAGTGCTCAGTCTGAAGTACACCAGTGCGAGTTAAAAATGAACTGGCTTCCACCTTACCAAGGGTCCCAGAGAGCTGGAGAACCAGTGGATAAAAGGCACGTATGACTCCTCCATTCTGGTAATTGCAAGCGGTTACTCGTAACAACCTTTGCCAAAAGAAATGTTATTTAGCTACTGACGTGACTATATCCAGGGGCAAACTGGGGGAATAAAATGGCAAAACTGGTGAGGAGCCTGTATCTCCTGACTCTCTGACCCATTTTCCTTTTCTTTCAGCACCCGCATCACTGTGTGGTATCTGCTTTAATCATTTATTTTTTTACTGTGTAATCACCAATAATAATTTCTACGCACTAGGACTATTAGGCATGCTTGTAAAGTGATTTCCTACCAAGAGACTGTGCAATTGGATACCGTGTGTGCTAACCCATGAATTTTATCTACTTCAACATATACAGGGGCCTGAGGCCTCAAGGAAATTAACAATCCAAACAAATTCTACTGAGGTTTAAAAGATGAATTATTTTAATAACACTGAACTTATATTGGATTCTGGTTTGGAGACAGCTCTCTGCAAAATCAGGCAAAATGCCTCAAACAAAGAGGGATTTGATCAAACTTCAGCTCAATTGTCACATAGTTTTCTGTCTCCTTTCCTTGCATTGCTGATTAACAAGATTATTTATGTCTAAGCACAAGTTCAGTCCCTTTTCCTTATCCAAAAGCTTGTTCTTTCCATGAATTCCAGAGAAAAATGAAATTTAGTGGATTAAAAATAGAAGAAAAAAAAATTGCTATCTTGAATGACTTTTGCTTCTGGCACTTCAAGAGCTGTTCCTTGTTTTGTTTGCTTTGCTTTACTTCTTGCCTTTTTGTCTCCCTCTTCTCAACAGCAAACTGCAAAGGTCAGACGCTACCACGATACACATGTCTTCTGCAGCAAGAGTTGCTCTGCAGCACTTGGCAGACAGAGAAACCAGACAGTTCCTTAAGCGAGGTCGCAATCCAGCCTCGGTAAGATCACCACTGAGGACCACAGCGTAAACAAGACATGGGAACCCTGAGTCATAGTCTGAGTGCAACAGAGCAGACATCTCTCCCATATGGGTATCAGATGCAGAGCAACAAGGGAAGGTGCACATCGATGAATAAATAGAAAAATAAGTAACTGAGAAAAAGAGTGGATTTTATGTCTGGCTTCTGCATGGAAGCAAGTTATCAAAGCATCCGTACTGCGAGGGTGAAGAGGACCTCAGCTGTTTCACAGACTTTTAGAGAGGAAACCAAATGAAATAGCTCACGGGCGAGAAAGAAGTTTCTGAACTAAGAATAACCTGCCCGGGTCTTGCTGTGGAAGGTGAGGTTCAGCCATCATTGCTGGAGTCCTTTGTAGTTTCCAGCGTGTTTTACCCCCAAATGGATCACAAACACTTTCCATACAATGCTGCAGCTACGAAACGCAGCCACCACGGTGGCAGAGGACAACAATCAGCTGACCAACAGGCCAACACAATGCAGTTGGTAAGACAGCGGGACAGCAAAGAGGGAATTTAGAGTTAATGCTTTTATACCCTGTGATCTTTACCAGATACATTATGAGACAGGGTGTACTTCAGACCCATTCGGCAAACATCATGGGTGCAACCACTAAATTAAAGTTTGACCTGGAAGGAGCAATGCTACAAGATGTTTGGCAGCCAGTATGTCTGTGTACCTTTGTACAAAGGGCCTGCTGTGGGGTGAACCTGCAGCTCCTCATGTGGCTAGAAGCATTTAAGACCTGCTGCGTACCTTGCCTAGTAATTCACTCACGTGTAACAACGTCAAATTTCTGCCAGTCGTGCCTACGGTGCAGTTGCAAGAGACTCAGCAGCTCTCCCATGTGCATCCCGAACACTGCGCAATACAGAAAAAAAAAATGTATTTTCTTCTGTTCTTCTGTGCTATATTCTACAGGCAACAGCGCCCCCCCGCCCCCCCCCCCGAGACCTTGTCCTTTTCAGATGCCCGCCCACACCATGCATGTGTGTGCACTCATGAGCAAGCGAGAGTTCAGCAACCAAATCTATAGAGCAACAGATCTGAAATTGTAACTTAGACAATGCAGAAACCTTCTCTCTGTCGCTGTTGGACAGATCTGATGACCTCCATAATCCCAGGGAAGTCAGGCCACGGGTGAGAGCCAGTGTTCATGCAGGAACTACCCATCAGTTGAAGCCCAGCTACAGTAGCAGGAGCAAATCCCCTGGCTCAGAATTGCTTTAGTAGTTTCCGAAGGTAAATATACCATAAAGCAACAGCAGGGGAGGAAAGGGGGAGGACTCTGGCTTGGAGGAAGAAAGGCAGTACCATAGGCTTAGCCAACTGTCGAGCAGTGATTTTTTTTAATTTTTTTTTTTATGGCAGAAGTTGGTTTTATCTCTAGCAATTCACTTGCACACTTAATAGTTAAAAACTTGCGTCGCAGTATATGACTTGCAATCAGCGTCACATCCCACAGCTTGAGCCCCTTTCCCTGCTGCACAGAGTGTGCACTTGCTAGACCAGTACAGGTTTGTTTCCAGTCGGCTGCAGTGGAATGGGTGAAGCACAGCTCTGACCTGGTCCCTAAAATGAAAGCAGATGGTCACTCCAGTCTGCCAGGCCACCCTGCTTCTCTGCTGAAGGTTACTTCTACCCAAAAGCACTTCCCCTCTCGCCAGGGCTCCCAAACAAAGTTCCAACAACTAAAAGAAACCAGCTCCCCCTGCCCCGGGCTTTCTGCTTTGGTCTCAGCCTGGCATGAATCCTGAGGCCGCAGTTAGGTTCCTTCTAGGAAAAGAAAAAGCTGTCATTGGCAGATCCAGCTCCTTTCAAGCTCTCTGATGAAATGGCCGTTGCCTACATATCTGAGGTCCTCACCACTGTGTCCTGCAGTTTATCTCCAAACTCTCACGCTGCCCACTGGTTCTTTAAGGTCTGTGAATGAGATAACCTTGGCACAGCCCCTTTTGGCTTGTCTGAATTTCAGCCTTTCTAGGAGAAAAAAAAAAAACCAAACAACAAACCTGTTTCAAAAACCCTGCACTGAAAAGTACTACTGTGATGGACTAGTGTGACAGTCTGCACAGGACAGGAAAGGGATTTATTGGATCTCCAAGTTTCAGGGTCTGGGGCTGCAGAGCAGTTCAGGATCTTAGCTATCCACATCTGTGATTCAGTTCTCCTACCTATCAGCCAAGGTAAGAGCTATCCCAGTGGCAGAAAGGAGATCCCAAATTTGGTCCCTCCATCACTGTCTCTTCTAGGATGACAGCCAAGCCTGACCTGGAACAGATGACAGAAGACTTACACCTGAGGATGCCAACATTCATGTGTCTGTAAATGTCACACCTTCACGTAGCCAAGTACCTTACCAGGTACATCACACATGCTGGACAGGAAGAGACAACAGAAATTCTGGGAACCACATTGCATGTGCAAGGGACACCGCTTTCGGTGGTCCTCGCACTGCCGCATGCGACGGGGCAGAGCAAGGGGGGAATTCTGTGCTTTGTGAAGGTGACAACTGCAGACATTAGCGTTGTAAGTGCTGGGAAGGACATGTCTCCACAGGACAGCTGTGGGTGTCTGATGTCCTGCCAAAGGCGTGTTGATGCTCACAATGGAAAAGGATCTTCAGCAACAGTTGAAATCCAAATTGTGGTGTTGAATTACAACAATATATATCAGAAATACTTTCTGTTTTATTAATGAATAAAACGGGATCATGGAATGAAGATAAGGGAATTCAGCTGAATTCAGCCAGCTTGTTAATTGAATGGAAGCTTTCACAGCTTGAAGTGAAAGGCTCATTTCTGGGAACATGTGAAACTAAACCAAAAAAAACCCCCAAAACTGGAAGTTGATTGCAGGAAGCAACTCTATATTAATAACAGAATGGACTAGATCAGACCTAGAAGGCCTTAGACGATTCGTTAATGATGAGAAGAGACACAATACTCATATGTGCTGGACGGTGAATTAGGAGGCCTGCATTTAGTGCTTTGTCCTGCTGAAGGGTGCACATGGTGAGATATTGCCTCAAGTAGCTAAAGGACTAGGCTTAAAATACTGGGAGGAGTTGAATGAGTATAGTTGGTTGTGGTTTCATCTCCCTGCCATAAAAACAAGTGAATTTGAGACAGAGGATAAAACAAGGTAGCAACAAGTGCAAAAGAAATAGAAAGTTTAGGTACATTAGCTGTTTATAGCAGGAGAATGAGTCAGTCTATCCCAGCAGTTTTCATTACGACCCAGATTAGGCCTTCAGCAAATCTCCACCTTGAAACTGGAAAAAGCTTCTGTACGTTGTATATAAATAGAAATTTTCCAGACACATGAGGACAAGAGCTCAGACTAACTGGACAGACATCACCCCACAATGTAAAACTACCATCAGATTTTATTATTATTATTCCTTAGAAACTGACCTTATTTATGGCAAATGTTAAGAACTAAAATAATGGAAGAATAGAAAAAGCCAGTCATGTTTACATACTACAGGACTCTCTATTCCATACACTACAATGGGGTGCTGGTTGCTGAAGACTGCCTGTTCCCCCTCCCAGGAATGATGTATCTGTATAAATTGATAGTTCATCTGTCACAGGGGCAGACTCCGCTTGATGCGGAGCCCAACAGAATTAATAACTCAGACAATGATGGAAGCCAGGAGAGGCTGACCTGTTGCCCAGCGATGGTGATCACAGTAGCCTGATTCTATGCCTCTCCCGTGTGAGCTTTCTTGGGCACTGACATCTATCATTGCCTTTTATCCCAAGACTTGTGTCCCTTCCACAATCAACACAGCGACAGTCTGCTACTTCCAGGTTCCTTTAGTCCACATGGGACTACAGCTGTCTTACCTAGAGGATTAATTCTTCCCTGGATCCAAGAAAACATCAGTGACGGAAAGAAAAGTCAGCTGCTATTGCACACCAAAAACAAGCCAAGCATGGAGATACTTCCTGAACTCGCAAGGAACCCCTCAGCTACAGCCTGATTGCAAAGGGACTTATTATCCATAAAATTAAACTTCATAAAATGCAGCTAAAGGAGCTCTGGGCTTTCCCTACAAAAATACATGGGATTCCTGGGGTGTCTGTGATCCCAAGCAAAGACCAGCAGCTGTCTACAGCTGCTCGCTGCGTAAGCCATGCTTGAAGAAGGTCACGCATGGACTATTTGGAACAAGTTGGTGTGCTAGAAGGAGGCCTTTTGCTAAACAAACCTGAAGAGCTGGAAAAGCACTAACCACAAGTGCTGCAAAGGCAAGGCAGTGCCTCATGGCCTTGGTAGCTTTAATCCATCTTTGGTTCTGGGATTTTTTAATTTTTTTTTTTTTTCAGCTTCTTGGCTCTGAGAAACTACTTTACCAAGAATAAAAAGCTATCCTGAGGAAAACGGAGTAGCAAAGAGCCTCACCAGAGCTGAAATCCACTAGAAATGCATCAAATACAAAGCTGGCAAAAATAGAAGACAATAGGATTAGTTCAGGGGAGGCTTCATAGAAACAGGAGACACTGCTGCAATGGAAGCAGATTTTAAAGAAGCAGCGCACAAAGCAGTACGTAACCAGCAACGGAAGCACCGAGCATAAAGTAATGATGTAAAACTCAGGTTTGGTGCAAAAAGCTTGGTTTTACTAATGGCACCTAGAGCTAGAAAGATGCAATTATTATGAACCCCACAGCAAGGAAAAGAATCAACAGATTTGTTATACTCACAGGTTACAGCAAGAAAAAATTCTGCATAGACAAAATAACTATAAGAATACGTTAAAAAGAAACATTTTCCATTACCTACAAAGAGAGACATTTTTGGAGAGATGTCTAACGCCAAATATATTTCTGTGCTTGATGCATCAGCAGTGTTCTGGCAGGTGCCCTTAGAAAAACAAAGCGCATGTTTGTGGGCATTCAACACTCTCTTTGAGAGACACTTTCCTCAGCCTGTCACTTGGGCTGAGTTCAGCACGAGAGGTGTTTCACTGGAAAATACAACGTATTTTTGTTGGTATATCCAGGAGGGTTCCAAAGTCTACAGAGCTGATGCTTACATCTGGGGAAAATCTGCAGAAAAAGCATGACAGAAAGCTCCAACTCACTTTGGAAAGAGCTGGACCTGCTAAGCTAAGGCTGAATTCCACGTACTGAAAACGAAAGATATCAGGCAGAGAAGAGTTTGGCACGATGTACCCGGCTGCCACAACAGACGAGGAGATTGAATGATTTCCTGGAATGACAATGTGCAAACAAAGCTGCCCTACTTCAGCTGCTCAAATTAGCAACCTGAGAGTGCTACTGTACAAAAAGCTGTCCCACGGAACAAAGAATGCTGATCTTAACAGAGTACACGTGGGAACTGAAGCAGCAAGGCTTCCGTCCTTAGACACTGTGATATCCATCTAGAGAGGATATTGGCACAGTCTCCATCACCAGCATGGTCAAAATTGAGACATGCGCCATGCATATCTTGGTGTTCATGGAATTAGTACGCTCAAAAGGGATGGAGATTTTGGCCACAGTTGGTGGTTATGTGTTTAAAAGCAGAAGTCCCTCCTTGAGGAAGACAGGTGCTATCTGTGATCAACCGCAAGCCATGAACATGACTGGGATCCATGAACATGACCATCACTGCTGCCAAAAAGATGCTGACAAGGCAGTCCTCAAGAACACAGTTCTGTTTCAGCTATGAACACACAATTTGCAAAGCAGATAACAGTGCCTGGTGGTTGCAGAGACACACTGTACACTCCCTCATTTATTGCTGTGGTGATGCCAACAACAGCTTTGCGTATTGCGTTAGCAGCACCACCACCACGCCCTGTGCTCAGAGACCTGCTGACTGAAGAGATGGATTGCTATCTCCTCCTGCCACAGGTAGGACCCCAGAGCAACACCCTGCCCGAGCTGACCCCCAGAAGAACCTGCCCACCCAGCACCCACATTACCAGAAACAGACCTACCACATTCGGGGAACTCCTGCTCTAAAAAATTTGTCAAAATAAACTGGATAAGCCTCATAGCCCAAATATTTATGAAACAACACAAACCAGTTTGTGTATATTCTTGGAAAAAACACAGATTGCAAATGTCAGATCTACTGTAGAAGATGAGATCTCACAGGTAGGCATTGGCACTGGATCAAGCTAATACACGCCTAACACATCTTTAACCTTGATAGGATCTTTTGGTTTGGTGATGGGGTTTTGTTTAAAAGCACTAGGATAATAGAGAGAAATGTTTTACACTAGCTGAAAGAAACAATCGCATCGAAGTAGCAGCTCAGGCTTGTCACATACGGCAAGACCAGTCAAACAGGACAACAAAAATCAGTGGTCTAAAAAGCTTTTCACCAGAACAATGCAGTTATATTTTCATTAAGAAAACACTGGGTGATCTGGATTATTAAATCTCTTTCCATGATACAGCTCACTAGAAGATATGGCAGCTGAAAACATCGAGCTGGATTTTACTGAATATGGCACCTGAAATAATAGTCCCTGTTGGTAGTCTTAGCCATCTGTAGTAAAATCAGGATCTGGAGTTTCCTTTCTGACTTGCTGCTATTCTCACCAGTGCAACAGGTTGGTGTAAAATGCCAAAACAGTGCAGGATCTACTAAAAAAAGCTACAGAGTCAGACTCTCCTTTGAACGTTTATATTTCGTTATTACTATTGTGATGTTTGGCGAGCACACGAAAATGTGAGCAGGGACACCTTTCAGAAAGCACTTTCAAGAAGCAGTTGGATGTGGCTGTGGTGCTGCCCAGACGCTCATGTTACAACAACACAGAACGAAGCCCTGAATGGAACGGGTCTCTGCTAAAAGTCATGGGTGGAGGTCATTACTGAACAGCTCAGCTCCCGATTCTGCTGGAGCCTCTTAAAGCCAGAGGTTAGAAATGATCATCCCTGGGAGCAACCTGGTAGGAAGAGAAGTTTTGCAAGATTCAGTAAACACAGCCCGACACCAAGGGAGGGGGGTGTTGGTGGGGAGTGTCATGGCCACACGCCCATGCCAGGAACTCTGCAGAGACCCCGCTGTCCAGGGAGGTAACTATGGTGATGGATCCGTGGCCTGTGTGGCCTCTCAAATATTTTGTTGATAAGGACCCAGCAGACTGAAGTTGAAAGAAAGATTCTGTTTCAACAAACCGGCAAGTTTGATCTGCTCTGCAGGACATGGTAAAGTTTTTAAAGCAGATTTAAAAAAAAGAAAAAGGTTTCTAATCTGCAAGCTTCAGTCTTGGTTTTCTCAATGTGTGCTAACTCCAAGCTAATTATGCTTGATCATAGCACATAAAATAATAATAATTTAAAAAAGACAAATAACACTGCTTATGCATTAATGACCAAAGCCGCTGAACTGGTGACAAGTGAAACTCATGAATGAACTACTGTTAGTAACCTACAAATAGGGGCTAGGTGCTGCAGAAAGGATAGTCCAAGCCTCAAAGAGACAGAAAGCCCATAAAGACAGGGAATACAGGGCAAATAACATAATATTTAGGAATAATCTTAACATAATATTTAGGCCAAATAGGAAGTAGTCTTAGCAAGCCAGCAACTGAAACAGTCAAGATTTTCATGATAGGCACAGAAAACAAACCACCATAGGAAGGGACTAAAGGGCAAGAAGTAAAGGTTTTTTGCATGCGAAATTTTGTTCCTCTCAAGTGCAAGGGGCAGCATGGGGGAAGGAAGAGATCTTAAATGAAAAACAGGATATAGGATGAGGATAGGCCAAGACCGACCACAAAAGTACAGACAAGTATTTGATGCGATAGAGAAGAATAAGCCAAATGAGAGGAAGTTTCTGAATGGATAGAATTTGGGCAAAAGTCAGTGTTCATCAAGGCCAAGAGAAAAGGATGTTGTATTAATCGAGACATGATGAGATAACAACTTGGACAAGAGTTTTAACTGTGAGGAAGAAAAGGTTGAATACTTATGGCTGAAAACACTTAGTACAGGAACAGGAAAACAAGATGTTTATTGGCCAGAAAGAGAAGGAAAATCACTATCCACCACCTGAATTGTATCAGCTGAGACAAGTCCTCTCAGGAGACTTTCCCTCCCCTCCCACATTGTACAGCTTCCTCCTTTAACTCTGCTTCCCTTCCCAGCTTTCTGTTATCATTTGGATGTCTATCCTTTCTTCTGCAAAGGACCTGACCAAGGAAAACAGAGGGCTTGTAAAACCGCCTGCCTGAATGTGGCTTTTTGATGTCTGGAGCACACAGACACTGCTGAAATTTATGGTTTCCAAGGAGGACTGAGAAAGGGAGAAATTTATGTTAGGAAAATGTGACTGTCGTCTTCGTTTATCTCCCAGTTTTGTAATGGAAAACAGGCATTTTACAAACACATACACACAAAGCCCAGCATGAAACGGTTTATGAACTTGAGTGCATTAACCAAGAACCATTCCATAAAGACTGGTGGTAATAATAATAATAATAATATTAATAATGCAATAAATCACACACCATCTGTCATATCACATCACCATCCACCTAGCAGGGGAGAAAGCACCCTGTTGAGAACCAAGGCAGCAGCATCTCCTTCCTCTTCCATTCTTCATTCTGTCTGGATCAATCAAAATGACTTGGGCTCCTTCAGACCAGCAGACTGACCACAAACATCCCACCCTCCTTACAGAAGCTGTTGTACATTACACAGGCAGCAAATAACATGTAGAGCTACACCAGATTTACTGAGGATGCTTCAAAGCCGCTTCAAAGTGACAGCTTCAGGAAAGCCCATCTTAAACACGTGGATCACCTGAAAACGTTCAGCTCATTACACTGAAGCAGGCAGATAATGAGAACAACGCAAGCAATCAGCTAGAAGGAGTTAAGCCGTTAAATTAGAAACGTTCAAATTTGTATATTAAAGAATACAGACAAATTTGCATTCCCGCTAAATGAGTGTACTTTTCAGTCCTTGGCAGCTCATTTGGCGTTTTGAATTTACAGCAGGAAACAATATAGATTATGATTCAGACAACAACAGTTTATGTCTTGAGACTATTTGCAAGGAAACTTGAAACTTGCAATAAGATAAAAGAGTGTATTTGATCTGGTACCAAATAATTTGAATTCAAAGCTACCTCAATTTCTGAAGTTTACACCAAGCCATTTCAAAGTAGTTAAACCATTCTGCAAGCGTTTAGACAGGAAGCTTTTCTATACTCACCCTGGAGGAAGTGGTGGCATTATTGATATATGTCCTGCACTACATTAAGTGTGGCTGTGGAGTTATTTATGTGCTTTTCCTGACTTCTTTTGACACAGGAGTTGATTGCAGTGCTGTATGATTACGTCTGCATCTCTGAATCTTTCTTTCTCAGCTGGAAAGTCTCAAGTTCCAAGTTGGGATTCCCTCTCCACCCCCTTCTCATGTACTTAACCCTCCTTCTGCTGGAATTGTCTAGTAAACACCCACAAAAACCTCTTAGGTACAAAAGACTGCAGAGAAGCAGGAAGCAGGAAGGCAACATTTTAAAGAAATAAAGTATTTTCTTAAATGCTCCCTCCTTATTAACTCTGTCCATATGAAAGCTCTTTTTAATGATGATGTTTGTAACTATGGACCCTTAGAAATCAACTGCTCCCAAAAGATTAGGGATTTCAAGTCTCTTTTTTTTTTTTTAATTGTTTCTGTCTTGAATTCTTTTTCTTATGATCTTTATCAACCTACCCCTCCTCCCTCGGTTCCCAGACCACCTACGGACAGAAGCATTGTTCATTAGTAAGACTTTTGCTGTTGGCTACAACCAACCATCTGTGCACGAGAACCTACTGCTTTTCTGTTTCACTGGTTACAAATCAGTAAAATGTACTTCTAGCCCAACTCAACCCTCATACATCAAGAACTGCAAAGCAGAAGAAAACGTGTGCTACCTCCTTCATGGACAGTTGTGCAGGATGAAATAGCTGCCACTGTCACCTGACTTCTGAGCCAAAGGCTTCCTATATGATAGTCCTGTCATGCAGCCAGGCACGACTGCCACTACCCATTCTCCATCATCTTCATCAGATCTGTGCAGACCAACAGAAACGGTACCCTACCACAGAGCTCAGACTGCTCTGAAGGTTGCGAGCAAACCTGGCACACGTAGATGAGCACAGCCATTACAGAATAACTTGCATGCTATAGCTTCCATTTGCTCACCAGAGCCAGCATCTCTGATGCATCACAGACTCCACTGTCATAATGTATTTCTCTGGATAAAGTAAAGGACACAAACTGAGAATGGAAACTAAAAAGCTATATATCCTGCCTGTGATGAAATGTTGGTAACTTACACCCAGCAGCTGCAGAAAGGCAGCCGGTGGGTGCTGCTGGAGCCACCACACATGGTCACTTTGGGCTGCCCTGGCGCAGTGGGAGCTATTGCCATCACCAGGCTATGAACTACTCCAAAATTTCCCCATTAGTAATTGTGAAGATACCTGCCTCGTGTCTCTCAGACACGAGAACTCTGGTATGCAACTATTAAGATAAGGAAAATTTATAACTCTAGATAGAATGAATATTAAATTATGCAGTACAAAGTCTCCTTGCCATCCGTCCTCACAACATCTAAGCAAGTGATAGACAATGGCGTCAGTCATCGGCACGCTTCGCTATGTACATTTGGTATTTCCATGTAGGTTTTCAGTGCTCCTTCCAAGAAGCTATAGGGATTTCAAATACTTTGGGTGAAGGAATATCCCCTTAAGTGGCAGGAGACACTCCTTGGCCAACCTATTTTGCTAGTGGATCTCAGTTGTACCTGCTGGGGCCACCTATGGTAGCGCAGATGGGCAGACAGAAATTACATTATATACATCAGTGAGTCGATGCTCGTATTTTATTTCTGCCCCCAATGTCAGTTTGACATGAGGCTGCTCTGAGCTTTTTTCAGCATGTTGACAAACTTTATTTAGGAATTTATTCTATTGGCAGCTAAGCCTTTTTAGTAAATCCAGATCAAGGGTAACAAACTGGTAATGGGTTTAGTGTTTCTGGGCACTTTACTGCCAATGTCACTTCTACATAGCCGCAATCTGGAAGAGTGCTTGAGATATAGAACGGAAACTTTTTTAAGATTTTCAGTTGATTAAAGCTGAAACCGTAGAGAATGGGACTGGGAAAAGACCCATAAACTACAAAAATAAGCACTCAAGACCTACACCAGAACATTGCTAATCAACAGAGAAAAATAGAAAATTCTCATCAGAGAGTGAACTTTCCAAGCAGGACAGTGATGGCCATGAGAAAAATTGTTTCAAGGTAGAACTTGGCACCTTCATGAATTACAGACTGTATGACATGACAAAAATGCCAACTGCTGCTGCTGTCATGAGGGTTTGGTCTGCTCAGTCACTTGGCATGGAACAAAGACCGAAGGAGAAACTGCTCCCCACGCCTGTTTTCATGATGCAAAGTGATGAGCCACAACGAGAGGCTGAGTGTTGGAGAGCATGTGCTAGTGCTTGAAGGGATATTAAGTTTAAAAAAATCTCCAGTATTTGGCTTGTGTGTTTTATTCTTCTTTAACTAATCACCAGATTTAGATTCTGGAAGGAATTTTATTTCCAAGGACAGATGGGGAAGAAACAGTTTGATATCTCACCCCTTTACAGGGCACAAGAGACAGTCCCATTCCCAGGACTATCTAGGTACCTTCTCATTACAAGTTTCAGCCACTGCAGAACACCAGGACATCAGCAAAGCCCTCAATCTTTTGTACTTTACTTGTACACTTTAATTTTATGGCTTTTGAATTTAGGATATTCCATACATTATTGGGCTGTACTTTATGGCAGGTGCTGTGTAGGGAGAGAATAGAGGCAATGTCCTGTGAGAGATTCCAGGGAATGGATTTAATAACTATGGGCTTTACTGCGTGGACATATTGTTGTGAGACCGGCGAAGCTGCAGACTGTGGGAACCATGGGCATCCCACAGGATAACCTTTGCACACTTATCACAGAGTGCCAGGCTGCTGTAGATCAAGGCACACTCCAGTTACCGTCACGAGGCATGCCACTGTATCGTGGGGCTGCATTTGGTGATAGTCTTGCCAGTGGCAGCCAATCAAGAGCAGAAGGTACCTAAAGATGGGGAATCCACCTCTCGACAATTTGTTCAGTTATTAATCTTCCTTCACACACATTGTCAAACACTCTGCCTCATTTCCCACCTGAATTCGACTGGCTTATGGTTCTTGCAATTCCCTCCCTACCCAAACTGAAGAGCTCTTCACTAGCCAGTGTTTTCTTCCCAAGAGCAACGCTCCAATCAAGGGCTTTTAAATCTTACCCTCTGTTTGCCCAAATCTGCACATTGATTAAAGCTGCAAAGATTTAGAGGGACTCGAAGCCAAAAGCCTGCAGCCACAAGGGACCTCAAATCCAAGCACACGCTTCTCTGTCAGGCTCCTTTCTGTACAGCAGAGCACTCCATACTGTGAATCGGATCAGTGAAATGACGGACGTAAAAACAAAATAAAACCAAAACCACACGCAGAAAACCTTTCTTAAAATAACTCAACTACTTATTGTCTATAAAGCTTTTGCTCAAAGAAAGGAATCGGCATGGAAAACTACATCAATCTGTGCAAAGACATTCACAGAGGTCAAAGTTTCTTATGGGAATATTCCTACAAAAGTTGATTTTCTGGCAGAAAAGATTAATACCTTCCACAAAAAGTAAAACAAAAGGAAAAAGCCTTTTGCCACACAAGAAAATTTCCATGAAAACGTAGGGAAGCATCAGAGGTGGAAAGCATGGAAATGTGCTATTTTTTTGAAATTCTGAGAATGTGCCAGGGAAGCTCCTAGTTTCATTATAACGGTCAATTTAACAAAACTTAAAGGAATTTCAGGCAGAACCCAAAACATATGTAATTCCCCCAAGATGCTTACAAACTATTTAAAAACATAGTAAGGTATACACAAAAGTAAAAAACAAACAAAGAAAAACCAAAAACCAAAACAGAACACCCCCAAAACAAAAGAAAACCTCACACCTCTACCCTCCACCTTGCCCCTGCCTGCCTCCAAAGCTGCTGTTCCTTGGATAAAAGTAGGATATTTTTGTCACTATTGTATTTCAAAAAATTTAGATCTTCTCAATGTGAACCACCTCCCCGGGCTGCATGTTTAACTGCAGAAAGGAGCGAAAGTCAACCTGAATGAATGAGAAGGCAGGAAAGGATTCAAAACAAATCAACAAACTGCTTCTCATCTTTTCCGTGATTCCTCCCGCCTCCTCTTTTACGAACATTTTGGCTTTTTTCTTTCTCCTCTGGTTTTGCTGAAGAGAGCAGGGAGCCCATTAGAGCAGGGGGATTAAGAGAGTTGAAGTAGGATTGAGTAATAAAACTGCTGTTAAATAACAGCAATTATGCAAGGCAGATGGCCCCAACGAAAGAGCACAGCGTTTCACACACACTGGGACGGGAAGCAGAACTGAGCCCGCTCTGCTTTAGAAAGAGCACAGCCTTTGTATCCGATTAAATCATACCAATTTATGATTACTAGAGAAGGGCCGCCCTAAGAAGGCTGTGACACCAGGGAGATGGAAGCAGACATCTTGGGGAGGAAAGGCATCAAATGACAAGTTTAGCTGCTGTTTAACCTAGACTGGAAGTTAGCAGAATCCTCAGCGCAATTCACAGTACCACCTACTTGTGTATTCACCTGGGTTCTTGCAAAAGAAGGTTTAATTTTGCTTCTACGTGGGAACAGCAAGGGAAAACCTGGTTACTAAACTGAAAATATTACTAATTAATGGCAGACACTGAATTTCCAACTGTGGCAATTTTTCTAACTGTTACATAAGCCAAGTAAGAGAGCTACTTCTCTGCCCACCGGGTAATGTCTATAACCTTTTTTTTTTCTTTTTTCTGTTAAATGCAATTCCGAATCCAGCAGACCAAGGGTTTCTGATTTACTACTTTTTAATCAGAGGTGGCCACCCAAGCTCCTCTGGTAAGATCAAAGCAGCAAAATGGATCTAGGTTCTCCTAAGATTAGAAATAAATGCGATAGAAGTGGGAGAGTACAAAAACGTATCAAAATGAAGTGAGGAGAGGGGAGAGGTGACTTCTATGACCAAACTAGTAGGAGGTGAGCCAACCCCATGCAAACTCCAGCAACAAGACAGCCATATATAAATACACACACATATGTATCAAGCAAGCTGAAGTGCACTTTTGAGCTAGTGAAATGGTGCTGGCCAGCTCCCAATTTTTTTTCTGCTTTACCCAGAAAGCCAATGGTAAATTTAATATATAGTTCATGAATTAAAAATTGAATTATTTTAAATATACATACAGGAGATTTGTTTTCCCTGTGGTAATAACAAAAGAGTAAAGTCCCTTTGATTTCGGTGTACTTGCTTAAATTCTCAGATCCTGGTATGATGCACTCAACAGTTTGAGAAGCAAACCCCAGTGCATCTTGAAAACAAAAATCCTAAAGATTCCTTAAGAAAAGCAGAGATTCAGTGTGAAAAACAGGGATATTTATTATTTTCAAATTAAATACCATAAATGTTCAGATTGTGGCACAGTGAGGGACAATGAACAGTCTGTCCTTAAAGCTGGCATCACAGTGTAGCATGAAGAGATGTCAGGCTAAACTCAGCTTTCCATCCAGGCTTCTGTTGACCTGTTTCACAACCAGATTAAGTTTCCTTTAACTAGTGTGAAAAATCTGAAATAAAATATTTACTAGACGATTTTGTAACATGTATTAACTCATACTTAACCGAAGCTGATGGACAGAGATCAAACTGGACAGTTTACTTAAATATTCAAAAACACAGATTAACCTGAGGGACCGAAAGAAGAACAAAACTTTTCCCAGTCTACTGGTCAGTTAAAAATATCTATGTTGATGACCAAAATCCTAAAAATATCATTTTCTGCCCAAAATTATTAAATTTATTATTATAAAAAACTATTAAATATCATTAAAGGACATTTTTCCTTTGCAAACTGTATACTTTAAAAATTGAATAGGAAACAAACACTAGAAAGCTTGCAAGAGTAGAATTCACGTAAGTTTAAAAAAAGGCAAAAAAGTCAAACGGAGACATTTGCTCTTGAATTAAACTTTGCATGTGAAGTTGCAGACAAGGAAAACAGGTTTTCATCCAGTTCCATCCAATTTATCACACTAAAGAACAAGACTTGATTAAGAATCTCCTGGCACCTTTTGAAAGAGGAGGAGCATTAACCGCTTGCCCTGGCCAAACTGCACACGGGCAATCGCGTCCCACGCACTTCAGCTCTAAACTTCAGCTCTGCACGGCTCCTCTTGCCTTCACTTGCTGCACAGTTCCTTATTCCTATTTTTGTGGGGTATAAAACAACCTCTAAATATGTCAAACCTTGTTTAGCAGAGGAATCAAGCACATCCGTTTCTACCAGCGCATTAAAAAAGCAATCTCAGTTTACCCCAAACACCACTCTAACTGAATGACTTTCTTATTCCCGGCTTCATTCAAGGAAATGAGGTTTGACTGTTGAGTACTCACCTAAATCAGCAGAGCTTATAGAATTGCTTTGGGATTGCAGTGAATGAAAGCAACATTCTTATTTCTGATAATGGGAAACAGTTTTTGTTGAGTTACGGTTATGGCTTTAACTTTTCAGTACTTAGATAATTAGGAATTTAGAAGGAATACGCACTGGCAACAGAAGTTTGTGCAGAGTGTGATTCTACAGTGATTTTGAGGGCTTTTTCAGATACTGGTTTTCTTACTGTATCTTCTAACGCAAAACTCCATGGCAGTTCTGTGAAGTGGATAATAAAGTACAGGGCCACCAGAGCATACCCATATGCATGCCAGGATCTCCATGACGGAGACAAACACTAGAGCAACATTTTGGCCAGCATTCCTTGCTTTATAGGCAAACTGTCAATACTGAAATGCCTAAAAACGCAGCCAATGAAGGCATTCCAGTTTATTTGGGTCGCAGAAGGGTGCTCATTTTTATAGTTTTGTTTTGCAAGACAAAATATGTAAAACTAACAAGGAATGAAAGAAAGAAAAAGACAGAAAAGAAAGAACCCACATCCTTCACTTTTTTTAGACCAATTTCTAGTTGTACAATGCATCAAACCATAACATTTTGATTAGTTTTTACATCAGGACCACAGAAGCCCTTAAGAATTCATGAGATGGATGCACTTTCAGGTGGGATTCAAGATTAAATTATCTGAAAGGTCATTCATTGTAATGGTACCATACTGCCTATACAGCCATAACTGCATGTCAAGAATTTTAGTACAACATCAAGATAAATGGTGAGGTCTTGTCTATAGTAAACTTAGTATCGAAAATAACCAACGGGGCCAAGTCGGGTAACCAAATGCTCTCCTCCTGCAAAACCTGCAAGCCTAAACATTATTATACAAAACAAAGTCAAACCCATAAAAACAGTATTCTGCAGGTCACAAGATGAATTACAAATAAAATATGCAGCTGATCCTAGTCAGCTTACCCGAAACAACCCCCTGAAGACTCTTGGTCTTATGTTCTCAATCTCTGCCTCTTGGACAAAAACAGCACAAGGAGAAAAAGAAAAGTCAAAAACGAGGATGTCGGAAGGTTTGCTGAGGTAAAAGAACCTCTTTATTAAAAAGGCAGAGGCTGTGAATAACAGAAGGAGACATAATGAGAACTCATTTCTAGCTGACCTACTGAAAACGGTCAAAAAGTCTTCAAGGGCAGAACTACATCCACGGTGAAACACCACCAACCTACCTGAACAGAGAGCCAGGCAAAACCCTCAGTACCTCTGCAAGATTTTCATTCTCCAAGTTATGATACTTTTAGGATTTCTTACTGTTACGTTGGTATGTTATTGCTACGATAACCCCTGTATGAACATACTCTTCACACTTGTACAGAACCTCACAGACTCTTCACAGTCGCACGTATTTCCTAGAAGGGAATTCATTCCTGAATTACTCTTCTTGGGACTGACTTATTTGTACATGAAACACCCTGTGATGTCTAGAAAATGCATAAAACATTCTTGAAGGGAAGACATTTCCTCCCTAGACAGGGACATATCTCTTCCAAGGACATAAAAACTAGAGAAAGGGAACAGGGACAGGGATTACTCATAAGAATACCTGGCTCAATGTTGAAGTCTCTTTTCTTTGAAGTATAAACATAGTGCGACACAGCTTAGACTAATGTAAACATTGACATAACACTGAGAAAAATTCACATCTTGAGGAACACGTGGTCTTAACATCTGAATGCAGTGGAGGATCTTACTAAGCTCTCTCCTTACCTATTTATTTCACTCGATTTGTACACTCCATTCCACACTGGTGAAGTAGATTTAATTCTCTTGAAATCTAGTGAATGCTACTTCGCTGCTTGATACGCCTTTACAATCACTTTTAGCAGAAGAGACTTGAGTATGCAGCAGTCTAATGGCTAAAGAAAACCTCTCCTGAACTCAATTTCATCTCGTACCCAAGCTGAAAAATGCAAAGAGAACAGAATTCATAATTGCACTGTAAAACAAAGACAGATACCCTACAGTTTAAATGCATGTGTGTTCCCCTTGAAAGGAGAAGATACCCAGGACGCAGAAGGAAAGCTGGGTAAAACTTTCTGAAGAGGACAAGAATGCCACTGTGGCCAATATGAATACAGCAAGAGAGTGGTATGCAATAGCACACCGCGGCTTTGCTATCCCAGCTTTCTCACTGTCATTTCCAAGCAATAAATTACTATTAAACAGCCATACTAAAATGTACAGGCCTTGCTTTATTTTTAGGCTTCTATTTGGATGGCAAGCTCTTCAAACATCACCCAGTCTGAGAAACACTATTAAAAAAAGAAACTGAAGAGTAGCCAAATTCTTGGCCTGTTGCAAACATTGTATTCAATAAGCTGTGGTTCAGTATGCATTGTACTCGTGCGTCAAGAAATATCCTAAAGAGAAGCAGGAATTTACATAAAGTGTAATACTTACCAGGGACAACATTCCCAGAAACTGGGTGTGCTTAACCCTTACTTTCATTAAAAAAAAAAGTTATCCTGAATTCAACCATGTAGAATTTGTGGCTGTGCCCCATTCATTAATATATTAAATACATTATGAGCCATATATTGACAATAACCATATAGCAAGTCAGCTGAAAAACAAATACAAAGCAACACCTCCCTCAGTAAACTCTATTTTTCTAAAACGTGCACCATTAAGATAATCAGGTTATAGCAAACATGTATCCTTTCTGCTCAAGCTTAGCAAATATGAAAATGCAGCCTTCTTGAAATCGGTATCAAATTTCCCGTAAGTTTCAGCAGAGAGAGGATTTCACCTTCCTGTTGCAGGTTGGATAACAAGACAGGTATCAGACTTTTGCAGCTCAGCTTTTTATGGATGAATCCCAAGCTGAGGTATTGCCACAAATGGCTGGACAAAGGAGGTAGAAGGAACAAAAAGGGAGAGAGCTCAGAAGAATTGTTCACATTTTTAAAAAATTATTTCATAAATTCGTTGTATAAAATAGGATTTGCAGACTCAAAAGCTTAACTACCACATTTTTCTTGCACTGGAAATTTAGATAATAACATGATCTAAGATCGATATCTTCCTTATAGACTTACTCTTACTTCTCAGTTTGACAGCAGAGCTTGCCAGACAGCGTCTGTCTTCAGATACTCCAAAACTACACTCTTACAGCACAGACCAGTCAAACTGTATTCATTCCTAAGGCAGAGAGCAACTTAGAGCTGCACTATTCATAAATACACATTTATTTTTCATTAGAAATGCATAATTACAGCATTTAAAAGCATTTTCCCCTAGAAAAGTAGTTAAGCAACAGTACAAACAAAATTGTTAGTCTTCTGCAAATACATTTTTCATTACACTGAACAGAAAACACCAGCAAAAGGCTAATACTTGCAGTTATGGGATTTTTCTTTTTTTAAATATTTTCCATTTTTGTTATAAACACCATAGCAAATAAAAAAAAGCTGTTTAAACAGTGAAAAATATTTGAGCTCTTGATCTTCTATCTGTGGTAAAGCAAGTATTGCAAAGCAGCAATACACTTCCTAAGATATCTGCAGACATTCAAATGGCGTATTTCACAGAAGAAATGAGCAGGATGAAGCATTAATTTAGTCTCACGGTTTCAATTCATTAGGTTTCTTTCCCTCTTTCTGAAAGATTTTTTTTCCTCCCTAAGCGTACCTAAGGGCAGGCCATTTATTTCTTCTGAAGGCCAGATCCTCAACTGATGTAGTGATGTAGCTCCAATTTAAGAAAATGGGTCTGATTTATTCCAGGTGAGGACAACCAGATCTTCAGAACTCTGCCATTTGCAGGAGATGTTCGAGGTGTGACCATTAGTCTAACAGGCATTTCCATTCTCCTGTTGTTGCACGAAGACTACAGCACTTAACTTTGACTGTGGTTCACGGACATGTTGGTTGACACAGCTTTTCACAATTCTCTTATTGAATTTGGATTGCTCCGTGTTCTATCTGCATTTCTGGCTGGATTGCTGATTGAAGGGTATCAGTGCCCTGCAAAAGAAAAGATGAAATCAGTAAATCAATACAAAAGTGCTTGCTATTGGTGTAGCCAAGGGAATTTGAACGTATTATACTAATACAAAGTTCTTGCATATACCAGTGCAAAATCTGCATGGATATCAGCTCTATGACAGAGTTGAAACGGAAATACACTTACAAAGGCACCAAAAATAACATAGAGTCCATATGAAGACTAAGTAGACTTATGCCCTTCAGGCTGGAAAGAGAAGGCTGAAATAACGAAATCATGATATGGATCTATAAAATCATGAGTGGCACGAAGAGAGCAAATAGAAAACAATTATTCCCTCTCTTCCCAAAAAAGAACCAGCTCTAGAAAGAAACAAAATAAAACCCGTGCCTAGTACAACATGTGCTGAAGCTGTGGAAGGACTTGTCCCAGCACGATGTATGTACTGACAGCTCAGCGGTACAGAGCTGAACAGTGTTACGGAAGGAAAGTCCACCAAGGGTGATCATAGAAAAGACAGTAGGAAGTCCCGGAGTGACAGAACTATTGTAGGTAAGGAGAGTAAAATTACCTGTTTGCCCTGTGCTTGGAATTTCCCCAGCTGGTGCAGGATACGGTCTAAAACTGCTGACTTTACCCACTGCAGTCTTTCTCTATTTTGTGTAAAATGAGAATAGTGCTACTATAGTGAAATTTTTTCTCAAATAAAATTCTTCCTACAGGCCTGACTCTACTCACTTTCCAAGCAAAAACAGTCCTCTGTGAAAGAATTTAAAGTAAACACAATTGACTTAAGCTTTCAAAGGAAGTCTCCTTAAAAATTAAATTACTACCTCCCAGTAGTCTGACAATACTGTGAAAGGATAATCCCATAGAAAACTTTTTAGCCAAGTTCGTTGGAGTAAGGAAAACTAGATTATGAAACAAACTCCATCTTTAGAGCTATAAGATGAATAGCATTTAAGAACAGCTGTATTGGCTTGGATAAAGTCCATCACACCCAATAAGCCTTCCCCTGATAGCAGCCAATATCACAAGCATAGATAAACTACAAGAAAAGGGCAAGCATTTAATGATATTTTCCTGTACGCTCCCACAGATTCCAGAGATCTGCCCTTGATGGATTTTTCCCTCCATAAATTAATCTAATAGATGCTTTATGTAACACCCTGGATACAGAATTATTTCTGTAGCAGTAATTCTGTTATGAAAAAGTCTCGCTTGAAGCCCTGGTTTATGCTCTCAGCCTAGTATCTGCAAGATGAGACATGAAGAAATGAGGGTGGAAACTCAACTAGATTTCCAGTCCTTTAGGTTTTACTATGCAGTCGCAGCTTGTTTATTCAAATGAAAATACTGGAAGTTCAAAATTGTAAAACATTGCTCCTAAATTAAGGGTTTGTTGTCAAATTATTTCTTTTCATCTCTCTGCCTTGTTGCCAGTAAGTGCACACAGCTTCAAGATTTTTTTCCTGTTCAACTTCATAGGTAATTTGGTGATTACTTAAATGTTCAATAAATTAGCGCCGAAGTGGCACTATTCTATCAGATGGCTAAATTTGATAGCAGGTAAGTTTTCAAGTGACTATCAAAGTTTTAGCAGAAAACTGTGTTGAAGTAATATAATTATCAAATAATAGCGACAACAGCAATACCGAATATTTATCCAATATTTAGACCAGAAGTAGAAGACTGCCCAAAGGGATTAGAAGCATGCTTTAGATTTGGTGTTGTGTTTTTCTCCAAATCTATCAACATTTACCACCAGCATATGAATTTGAGCACAGAATTAATCCAAATATTCTTTGTCACCATCACATTCTGTATTTCTAAATTTTGCAAGCTGCTGTAAGAATGCTGTCGAGACATGAAAACAAGCCAACTAAACCTAAATCCCCAAAATGCATCTGATTTCAAACCATGCCTCCCTCCGTACATGCATTTGCAATTTTATGCCAGCAAAACACTGTTCATATATTAATAGTTTGTGTTTACATATGTGGTTTAGGGTGACTACAAAACTGTCAGAATCCTAGCTATTAATACTTCTGTCTACAGCTAATTTGCAAATACAAAAATCAAACACAAATACACTGAAAACAGTAAGTTGACGTGCATATTGCTGTCTGCTTCAGCTGAAGTCATAGAGGGGATCCATTTCAAACAGCCTCACTCCTACCTTCAGCTTTGCATGTGCAGTTGCTTCCAAAGGCATGGCTTTCAAGAAAAAAGGTAAGAAAACCGGTGTCTTGTTTTCAGATATTAAATAAATTCACAGTTGTGGTGTTTCAAACGCAGAATTTGTGTAGGACATAGCATCCAACCCAGGTGGATAATAAACTCCACTTTTATAGGCTTTGATTGATAAATAGATTCAAAATCATTGAGAACATCTCAGAACCCTTGGCAAAGAACCATATGAAAACAGACAAAAGCGTCACTACAGCCTCACTGACAGGGTTTTCCCTTCAGATAAGAGATCTAAAATGAGTAGGACTATTCCATAATTTTAGCCAAAAAAGCTATTGTGCTATCCATGTAATTCAGAGTAATGCAAGTACCAAGTTGGTTTCTCCAATTCACTAACAGATCCTTAGTTTTTAGTTTGTGTAAACTGAGGAAATATTTATGCCAAACTTATTTTTAGTCTTATCTGGTTTTCCTTTCATACTCTTCTTATTTCACATTCCTTTTCTGCTTTTCTTCAGCTGTGTATAAATCTCTGAGGTTAACCACAATATTAAAACCTAACACGGTGCAAAGTGTCCCTGAAAAGTAACTCCTTTGGTAGCTGCCAGCCATGTGGGAGACGGATACCGGTATTTATAACCGCACTCCGTAACCTCCTGCCCATCAGAGGTGGTAGCAGAGAAGGGAGGACAGGCACGAGGAACAGACCCAGGAGGAAGTCTGTGGGAGGTAAATTTGAGAATTTCCCAGGCCTGGAGTGAGGACAGCAGCACGAGAAACACCTCTCACTCCCTGACACATATATGCTTTATTAACTGGATGGGACCAGCAGTACTTGAGGATTTATACAAAATAAGGTACGATCCCTGTAGCAACACTTATTGCCTAGTGTACTGTTACAAGTGGCTATGAATAAAATATTGAGAAGGTTAGTGCAGAGACAAATCTAGCAAAGAGGCAAATATAACTATTAAGGGCTGATCTACAGGGGAAGATCAGTGTACAGAAAACTAGGATGTAATCTTACAGCACAGCATGCCAGGCAGTCTGATCCTTTTTGGCAGGGAGCATCATTTTTCTGAAAGGCACTCTGTAGCATCCAGGTGGGGAGCCAGCGTGGACTGGAGCAAGTAGGAGAGTTTAGAGCTCTGGCTTCCCTACCTGCACCAGCCAGCGCAGACGGCACTTTGGCAACATGCGACACAGCTCCATCTTTTGTTTGAGGCCCTCTTTGCCACTGGGATAACTAACGTGCTCTAACTTCACACAGCAAACTGATCTGCAGATTGCCTTGCCCATGGAAGAAGCACTAAGCGCTTGAGTTTTGTGCTCGCAAAGTCTGGATGTGATTCCCTTGATTTCTTATGCAATACTTTTTTCCTTCCCTCAAGAGACTCAATAGGCAAATGTTTGCACCCAAATCAGAATTCTCTACAGAACTGGGTATGTATCAGAAAAAAATCCACTCTAATATTGGCTTCTAAGGATACCATTATATTTTGGCCAGCAAGCAACAGCTTATTTTTCACAACCACTTGGCATTCTCTAGAAAAGAAGCCCACTAAATGGGGTTCACAGAAGAATGTGTAACCATCTTCAGAAAAATTTTTGACAACTGTTTTAAGTCAGCATTCTTGTGTTGTCACCAGTCACAGCTTCAAGCTGATGAGAAACTTTCTAGACTCAGATACATGACTGTTCAAACTGATTTAAAAAAAAAAAAAAAATTCCTCCACCGTAACTGAGAGGATCAAGTGTTCACTTACAATTGCTAACATTGCGACTCCTGCGGGAAATCCAGGCTGTTGATCAAAATAACTGGAAAACTGCTGTCAGAAAGGGAATAACATTTTTAAGAGAAACCTCAGTCTGAAAAATACTTTTTGGATAGATTCCAAGCAAGTTTTTTGCCCCATCCTTTAACATGGCTCTCAGCCTTCAAGGATGCAGAAAAACAATGATGACCAAAATCACTATTCTCTAGAGGCATTGAGCAAGAACATAGAAGCAGGGATAGTCAAAGACCTTTAACAAAAATGATACCTTTAACAAAATGATGTTTCTTATTATAGATGGCTTTTTTTTTTTTTTTAATGGCTTGGAAACAGGATCACAAAATCACTGGGACTGCAGTATTTGTGGGTAGATATATAGTTCATCTGACAGATGTTGCAATCAAGTTAAGTACATTCAAATGGCAAAAAAAAATATATATATACATACTTGATTAGTCGCAGAGTGGTCTGTCACTGGTGTCAGTTGCACATATTGGACTTGGATATCACTCCCTTGGAGCGGGGATCCATCAACACCCCCTGACGCAGGCTCAGCAGAAGCAACAGCTATCAGTTGAGCACCTTGCAACACCTGCAGGGGAAGCCATTGAGAAAGCAGCTTGTAAACAACCACAATCAGAAATGCGTTATGAACCATCTAACTTAAAACAGATGCAAAACCAAAGACCATTAAAAAGAAACACAAGAAAACTTGTCTATTGGTAACAGTTGCTTTAGATCACATGGGTTTCCGAGAGGACATGGTACGCATATGGAAAGATTCCCATCATAGATGCTCACCGCATTTTGCCTTATGAAATTCATAATTCTGTTAATGATTATTGCAATGACTAAGTGGGATACACCGCGCAGGTTACACTAAGAGTGTGATAATATCAATAGTACACAAAATATTGCTGAGTAATGCTTTTACTGTTACATAAACAGACACAGATCCAAGATACTCCTCCTCACAGCCCAAGGCATTCAGCTTTTGACAATTTATTACAGTAATGTTCCTATTTCTATTGTATATGAAGGCATAGATTTAAGAATTAATGCTAATTAATGCTTACTCTAAACACATCTACGTTTTGTCTGAAGACAATAGGTCCCCTATAGGCTTCAAAAACCAAAGAACAGTTGATCCATATAAAAGTGCTTGCTTAAAAATGTCCTTGTGATTAAACTAATTCTTGAAAACCTACTTCTTGAAACACAAATCAGAATAAAATAATTGTATGTAAACATGTATGCTACAAGCACTCAATCTAATTTTTTAAATTCAGCTAAAATATACAAATTCAGTTTTAATTTCTATAGGCCATGAATGATGTATTTTTAAACTACGGTATTTGAACTACAGCGAACAAAAGACATCTTTCAAAAGGCAGAAAGAGAACAAAGAACAAAAATAATATTCTTAACAAAGGTTTTTCTTAACGAAGTATGATTTCTCAGCTGATCTGTGGTGGGTGGCCACGAAGGAGTGAGTAGACCAGAATTTCTCTAAGGAGTGTGGGAGGCAAAAAGAGGTGACCTGCATAAATGACCTTCAGGGGTGTTGTCAGGATTTTATAGGGATCTTGGGTGTTCTGAGATACAGTCAGCATCAAACTGCAAAAGGATGCTACATCTTGTTTTTACAGGAGTAAGCAAAATTCTCTCATCCTACGGTATTTATTTTGGAACTATACAATACATACTGTCAGAACCACATTACAGTCTGTCCTGTTGATTACCTGCAGGACTTCAATGTATTTGTCTCATTTATTTCTGAACTACAAACCTCAGAACAACTGTGAGCAACTGAACAAGTCCATCATTCTCACACACAAACAGCTTTACAACAAAAAAGCCTAAAACTTAGAACAGTACCAGCTTCCCTGGTTCATGGTATGTTCTCCACTGCACACCTTCCAGCACACTTCAAAAGAACTCCCTTTTATAGTATGCACTCTGGAGAAGACCAAATCACTGTTTTATGTTATCTTACACCAGACCTATTAGATTCCTAGTGATAATCTACCTTTACCATGCTTCCTGCAAAAAACCCACCCCAGCAATATTTGCATAAAATACTTTTTGCTGTCAAATTACACTTTCCTTTTTGGTTTCATGCAAATGGTTATGTTCTTTTCCTACTGTATCTTCCTGCTGGATTTGTAATTAAGCTTTCATTCACAAAGAAATGGGAAGCTTTTCTATAGAATGTAGTGATGAAGCTCAGCTAGTTTTCACAGAGGTAAAATGGACAACATGCCAACGTCAGCAGGGGCTGGCAAACGCAGGTATTTATGAATTTCCATTGACAAGGTCAGAGATTGATTGCTGCTGCTCCAGTCCTCGCAACTGGCCAGATTAAAACCAACTCAGTTAAATTTAAATGTGTTCTAATCCCAATTCAAGACTACAGCAGTGATAGCTACATACACTGTGCTTGGTTTCCAGTTCTATAGCTTGAAAAAACAGATTGATAAATTGGAGAGATAAGACATCAAACATTATAAAAATCGCAATTCATATAGTTTTTCCTTCTTTCTCATGTCCTGTTTGTGCAGACCCCAAGGAATACAGGCTTCAGTATTCAATAATGGAAGGTGAGTGGCCACGCAAGACAGATTATTCCCTTCCACTAGCGTTATGCCAAACTATTTGAGTTTTGCAAACCAGGTGATTTGCTCTAAATTGAATGTTGCACAGATAGGTTTATTCTCTAGCAATTGCCTTCTTTGTGTTTTTCCCTATAGCTACAAAACATCAGACTTAGAAACCTGATCTTGCTTTTAGGAAACACTGAAGGAGAAAACACAGCGACAGAGCAATGTGGAATATGCTGGAAAGAATACAGCACTGAAACATTCTAAAGAGCTTTTTACTGTTTGATTCACATGAACAAATCAACTATTGAAGACACACTACTAACACTGAGAGAACAACAAAAAAAAAATCAGTCTTGACTCTGAAAACTAAAAGCAGAACAATCAAATGTAGATTTCTTAATGTTTCACCACCTAGCACACGCTAACATAAATAGCTGTTTTCTTTAACTACTGCCTAGCTTGTTATTGTGGCATAACTGGCCATAAAACCAGCCACTGAACAAATGAGAATAAAAGCAAGAACAGGGAAAAGATCCCATCTGAATTAAAACTGACTGAATTTAAAATGAGGGAATGAGCAACAAGTTCTTCTTAATACGTGTTGATGGATAGCACTCAAAACAATATTATTTTGCAGCTTCCATTTCTTCTATTTGAATTACTGTACAGCTTCTGAAATGAAGATACAAGTGGCTGAGAGAAGAAAGGGAGAATTGCCATCTTTACCTCCTCACACCCCCCCCTCCCTTCTTTTTTTAAAGGGATTTGGAAATAAAGCTGTTTCTGCAGGCTCAATGGCATAGTACCTTGTGTTTCATCTGCTGAGCCAGAGAGGATCAACGCAATCTGAGGCTCAGCCTGGAACATTCGATCCCACTTCCTATGTCTGAACACCTCTGTCACATGTGACACGATGATGACCTGCAGCATACTAAAGATATCACTCAACTAACCACACTGTATTCATAAGATAATGTAATTTATCAAGAATCTCAAGTGTATCCAGATAGGAAAACCCAACTGAACTGACATTAAAAACAGCAAGAAATTATATTTTCTCTACTGGAGATTAAGATAAATTTATTATATTTCTGTCTTAACTTAAAAAATGTGTTAAAGATTTGTTATGCTGAAGAACTCTGACTGACATCACCCCTTCTAGTTCTCGCAAACAGCAGTCTTGGTAAGTATTTTGCTCAGGAAAAGCCCAGCTTGGGCAGATAAGACTGGCAAGTTTGGTTATGGTTCTCGGATTCTGCTTGCATTTGCAAAAGCTTTTTCTTCCGCAGTATTCGCAGTGCCTTATAAAAACAGGTATGCCCATTTCCTTTAACATAGGGGAGAAAGGTCCCCGGGGAAGAAATTATCTCAAAATACATGTTGATAGAAAGACAAACAGATATAAACAAACATAATAAAGGACAGAGTCCACAGAGGGGATTCAAGTGGATTGAACAGACTCTCTAATCAGTCCGACCATGCTTCCCCAGATAAAAACAGGGTTTAACTTCAGCCCTGTAACTTCAATCAGCCTCACCTAATAGTTCTGTTCTGTTTGTAAGGGTCAGAAGTTTTATATGAAATGATAGCGAGGCTGCAAAAATTAAAGACAGAAAGGGATCAAGGGCTCTAAGTAGCATGGGATTCGGGGAGGAGCAGGGTAGCAGAGCCTATCACAAATGAGGCAGGTGCAAGTATAAGGCTTTTCTTTGGCTGCTCACTTGACTTCCAAACCAACACTTTAGCTTTGTAATTCTTACCTGCCCTTGACCTTAAAATAAAGGAATCGTACCAAAAAAAATGCCAAAACAATCCACCCTGAAAATGAACTTCTCTTCCCATTTCCACTGGGCTTCTCTAACACCCTGCCTTACTGGTCCAAAGTAGGTAACAGAATATGACTAAACTGAAAAAATAATAAACTTCTAACAAAATTGATGAATTAATGCTCTAAACACACACACAGAACAAGCAGCTTGAAGTCACCTTTCCCTTTCGCTTCGGCACAAAAGCACGGAAGCATCTGACATGGAATGTCACTCAAGCTAATTCAGGCTAGTGAGAGTTCAAGTCAAGGCTGAAAACAATCCTAAAAGAGAGTGCCTTTAAAATTAACAAGCAGACCAATAAAGGGGTTTTTTTAAATAATTCAGTGGAATATTTGGAAAAAGTACGTTTGGTCATCTATTATTGCTTGCTGTCAGCGGTAAAAAAATTGTCTTGACAGTGACAAGACCTTGAGCTCTCGCAGAGCGGGAGCACACTCTTTACATTGCACAATTATTTCCACTGCGAGCATAAGCAATTGCACAGCTGGAACAGAGCAGCTCGCTACATTCTTCTGTTCTTTCAGCTTGCAGTTACAACCACAGATACATGCTTTTCCCAAATAGAAAACCTAGTGAAAAATGTTTATCAAGAAAAATAAGAATACTTCAGGAAAGCTCTGTAAGATATTTGAGAATATCTTTGAGATGTATGTCTTTGAGAATGCTTCGATGCTACCAATGCTCTCAAGCACATTTTGTGACCTAGCCCGATCTTTGCAAGCCTTCATGCCCCAAACTTTGTTGCCTCAAAGACTACCACATTGCCTGGTGACCCTGGTGAAGACAACTTGTCTAAATTAAAAAAGCAAGCATGAAAGAGCCCCTTCTCTCACTATTCCCATCACGTTTCAGAATAAGAAATGTTCCCTAGCACCTTCAGACAGAAATGTAAATGCATTTCTATTAGTTTAGATTTTAAATGGCCCTAGAAATACCAGAAGGAAAAGTATTTTGTTCGGATGTTTAAAATGAAGTGTGAACTCTTGGCATTGTTCGTGACTACAGAACCACAGTCTCTTCAACGAAACATTTATTTTCCTTAAAGCTCTACAAGTTTTCAATGAGAGATACAAGAGCTGACAGCTTTGTCAAAACGAGCTAAGGCACAGACAGCTCCCCAGTACCCACTCAAAGCATATTGTGCCCATACGTACATTCTCTGTCCCTCCTCACAGCAACACTAACACAAATCCAGGCTTCCTGATCAGAATTGCAGCAGAAGCACAGACCCTTGCAGTGGTATCCCACTGACCTGAATCTCTCCTTTTCTCTTTGGTTTGTTTTTTCCTCCTCTCTCTACCTTTTTTCCTCTATCATTCTCTCTTCAAAGTCGTGATACTTTGGGACATGCAAGGTATTGAGCCTGAAGGTCCTGGATTTCTATTGTTTGTCCCTTCTTCAGTGAGATGCTCGGCATATAAAATGTAATAATAAAATTAGTATTAATAATGAAAACCAGCTACTTTCTCTGCTCCCTTCCTTTCCATTAAAAGACTATTTTAGCCCATAACTAATAGTTCCCATTTAACAGTCAACTGCCAGGGCAGGAAATAAAATTTTTTTAAAAAGATTAAAATGTAATAGGTTTTCCTTCAGTTTCTTCCAAAATTATTCAAGCACAGTTTCCAACCATGGTTCAATTCATATCACATCCTCTGCTGATTTTACTTATCACTGAGAATTATTCTTCTAGAAGCCCATAACTTAAAACTTTTCTCTAGAGCTCAATCTTCAAAAATAGGTAGCTGTTTTGGGATAGCTGAAGTTTGTTTTTACCAAAAAAGCCCATTCCTCAGTCTGGTCCTTGCCAGATTGAGCCTTCTAGAACACATTCTTGCTACTGTTGTTGTGAGCTTTTTTATTAATCTAGGCAAGCACTTCTGTTTGCCTACCTATAAAAAGCTCAAAACCAAGACACATTGGGATTTTGGTGTCTTTTTTCCATCGTTTTTTCCCATTTCTACTGCAGGAATGCAATAAAGATGACGTTTCTTTAAAAAAATGAGGTTTGAATCACTGAAAGAGTAGTTGTTTACAGAACGCTCACATCTGAAAATCCTGTAACACTTACAGCCAGCAAGTAACCATTTTAGCAAACGTTGCACAAGAGGAGCTGTGCATAGGAAAAAGGGAAATTCTCAGTGACAGGCTCTAGCTAAAACATTAGTAAAAGGACAGTTTGGGCCCAAAAGTGTAAGGATGGTTATGGGTTTAGATGATTCCTAGAAAACATTAAGAAAATACCTCTTACACTGTCATTCATCATTGATGGCAAAACTACATGTATACATTTAAATAGCAAACACAGCTCCTTCAAACAGTAAGAAGCTTTGCCAATAAATATGTTCACTTAAATAAGGTAACTCCCTCTTGCTGATTCTTTTCAGTCTTAAAGTTTTCTTCACGACCCTTAAGACTGAAAACATCCACCATATTTAGTGCCAACAAAACATTTATTTACATGCTTACAGGTGAGTTTACTAGGGCAACTAGACTCTATAGTTAGGTGCAGAACTCAAAACTTTTTAGCATCAGACATTAATGAGTTCCTTGAAAACATCAGAGGCTTAGACTAATTGAGGTCTCCGTCACCTTGGCATTTACTAAGGAATCTGGAACAGGCAATGCAGAATGCCAGAAGAATGGAGCTATATGAAAAAAACCGATTTTCTTCTATAACATTGTCTTTGTAGTTCTTAATTTCACTTGATGAAACAGAGCAAGACCCAACCCTAGGAAACAAGTCCAGTACAGAGGATACTAAAGTACAAAGGAAAATCAGTAATGACCTACTTTACACTCCTTCCTCTTTAAGCCATGGGTTCAATTTAACCAAGGTCAAGCGTACGGAAAAGCTCTTATCTGATAGTGGCTGATACAAAGTTATTTTGGTGATTTTACAGTCCAGTTCCAATAAAATTGAAGTATTAATGTGACAAAAAGGAGTGGCAGCAAAGGACAGACTGACCTAACTGTTCTCGAAGAAGCAGTCCTCTTCGTGCTCAGCTCAAGCATTGAAAACCACTGTAACCCTTGCACTATATTTATCTAACCCATATGTATATAAAGTAAGAATGCATATAGCCTGATGATGTGCTATCTTCCCGGAGAAATAAATTTACCTCCAACCAGAACAAATACACAGCTAACAACATGGACCAAGGATCACTACATATTGCTGCATACTTTCTACGCTGTACTTAAAATTAAACAGTAAGTATTTTGATAGAATTACAAGACAGTTTTAAGGACTAAGTTTTATCTTCCAAACTTTTAAAAATATTAACAGCAATAAAAGCCTGGAAGTTCCTCTTCCAAAAAGATAAGGAAGACAGATGGCTCACAGTGTTGCAGAGAGTATCTGCAGCTTTTCTCTCTCAGTAACTGGTGACGAGAAGCACACAGAGGTGCGAGTAAGCACATGGAAGATGTAACCCATCCTTTAGATCATTTATTGGCAACCCTTTTTTAAGCAGAAGCCTCCAAAATATGAGGCCTCTCTTCTTTTTAAGGTGTGTTTTTATGGCCGCTGTATGTCCAACCTCAAACTACTAAGACCACACTAACTAAAGGAAAAAGCCAAAATATATACCACTCACACTTTTTCCAAAATAATTACATATATTAATTTCTTATTTTTCAAGCTGAACTTGTTCTGATTATCATTTCATTATTACCAGCATCACCACAAGAGAAAAAAGCCTCTAGGCCATAACGTGTACTCTAATAATGCATTTCATATCCAGCCACCAGACGGTTTCCAGAAATTCACACATTTTTCTATTTTACTGTTACAATGGGCTGATCATTGTCTAATTTGTCTTACATGGCATAAAGACACCTACACAAAGCAATTTCCATGAAAACTACAGCTGCTTCTTGAAGCCTAACATCTCTTTTAGAAGCAATCCCATCTTTATTTTAAATACTTTAATTGACAGAATAGCATGGATGATCATATAACATACTGCCCCATCTTCTGTGTCTTCTGTGTCTTCTCATTACTCCCTGCAGGAAAAGGTTTGGGAGATGAAAGACCGCATTTTATCCTATCAGGCAGGCCACCAAACGTTCACCAGTATAAAAAAATAATTCTGGAATATTTGTTCTTAGAAGAATACATTAAAGTAATCTAGCTTTATTAAAAGGCAGGCTGAGTCAATCATATCTACTAATCTAGGTCAGAGTGTAAAAATGACCTGTTAACTTTCTTTACTTAGCATTTAATTACACTGCCATTTCCATATCACTAATTATTCATTTTCTTTCATATCTTTGATTAAAATACTGAATAGCATTAGTCAAAGATATTTGTGGGAAAACACCAGGAAATACAAATTGGAATTGCAATTTATCAAATAAATTCTTTTGAATAAATTTAACAGTGGCTTCAATCATTTGCTATAGGGCTGCGTTTTCAAATGATCGAAAGAGCATGTTGGAAAGGTCAAGGGAGGTCATCCTCCCCCTCTACTCTGCCCTGGTGAGGCCGCATCTGGAGTCCTGTGTCCAGTTCTGGGCCCCCCAGTTCAAGAAGGACAGGGAACTACTGGAGAAAGTCCAGCAGAGGGCTGCAAAGATGATCAAGGGACTGGAGCACCTCTCTTATGAGGAAAGGCTGAGAGACCTGGGTCTGTTTAGCCTGGAGAAGGGAAGACTGAGAGGGCATCTCATCAATGCTTATCAATATCTAAAGGGCAGGTGTCGAGAGGATGGGGCCAGGCTCTTTTCAGTGGTGCCCAGCGACAGGACAAGGGGCACAAACTGGAACACAGGAAATTCCATCTCAACATGAGGAAAAACTTCTTTACTTTGAGGGTGGCAGAGCACTGGAACAGGCTGCCCTGAGAGGTGGTGGAGTCTCCGATATTCAAAACCCGCCTGAACACCGTCCTGTGCAACCTGCTCCAGGTGACCCTGCTCTGGCACAGGGGTTGGACTAGATGATCTCCAGAGGTCCCTTCCAACCCCCACCATTCTGGGATTCTGTGAAATATAAAGCAAGTAAGTATACTGTCAATCAAGCTCACAAAAACAAGCCCATTTTTTATAAAATAACGTTAGTTCACATTAAGTATACTAACATCTTAATTCTTTAATAATTACCTTCTAACCAATTCCTTTAAACTGGGCATATTTACTGAATTAAAAATGCAGTCCTCATAACATCTGTGCCCAGACAATGACGCCAAAGAAAAGATTTGGCTATGATGTCCCTTTTCCACTAAAGCAAGATACCAGGTATGGACTGGGCTATGTACAGAAGAAAAGGTGTGTGTGTGGAGGGGGGGGGGGGGTCTGAGAGACTCAGTGGTAATTAAGTGACCACCAAAGTCGGAGTCCCCAAATGATGTATCCTGTTGGCAGTTTCCATCACTCAAATCAAATTGCTCCACTCACCTGTCTTCAAATATTGTATGTTGTAAGATAAAGATTTTGCAGAAAATTACACTGCAAAAGTCTTGGTAATATTAAGATAATATATTCCCATTAACATCCCAATATATTTCTTTTAAAACAGAAGTATGTTTGATCTAAAGTAACTGGAAACAATATAAAAAGGATCCACTGCTCTTAAAGATCAGGTTATCATTCTGAAGGCAATGATCTAGTCCATAAAGCTTTACTTAGAGTCATTCCTTACTCCAGCAACAACCTGTACCTAAATTTCTTATTTATTTCCTACATAAAATATGCCAATACAAAAATAAATTCAGCATATATAAAAGTCTAATATTTAGCAGTTCACAGAGAGAGGAACTCTCCCTGCTGTGTATTTCTAAGCGTGCTGAATTGAACCATGCAAAATGTGACCTTAAATCTGTCAAAACTTCATTAACTAACACCCCTACAGAGTCATATAACTGAGAGCACCTCCTTTAAATTCCCCAAAATAAAAGGCATGAAAAGTGAAACTGATTTCAGCTCTACCAAGTGTGGAAAAATGAAAAGAATAATTCCAAAGTACATTTTTATCAGCGGCATTATTTCGTTGCATAACAAATAATAAACCATCTCATCTGCTTTTACTTTGAGTATATACTGCAGCACAGTTCTGCTCAGTAATGCGTACTCTGAGATTCCCTTAACACACCCGTACAAAACCTGGAGAAACGCATGAACACAAACTGCAGCTATTGTGGTTACTTAAGCAAACTTTACAAAAATGTCCATCTTTCTGGCTACTGTGGTTGGATTGAGCTTGATAAGTGATGGCAAATTGTGGCTTAGCGTATTTAAACCATCTGCATCTTCAAAAGCCCTTTCACAACACACCCCCTTGCTTCCTAAATCTCCGTTTCAGTGATCCCCCCAAGGAGAGCAAGGCTCAGCGAGCCCCAGGAGCAAGCCTCCGCCTCTGAAGACTAACTCCATTCAGTAAAGCCACCAGTACTTTCCAGCACTATGGTTTTATGGAGAATAGCAGCCGTCAGTGAAACGTTGTAATAGGCGCTGAGTAAAGAAAAATGAGATGCACAGAACTGCGTGAAGTTTTGGAAGGGAAAGCATGGCAGAGGTTCACGATCGTTATTAACATTCCCTGTACAAGATTTTTTTTTTTTTTTTTTTTAATAAAATTACAAATAAATATTCTGAGGTCTTCGAAAAGCGTTCACATCTAATTTGGTAAATAAAGTGGAGAAATATAAGGGGCAGAAAAAGACCAAATTAACACAGTTCACATTAACTCTTTTTAAAGAAACACCTGCTCATACCATCACTGTCTCTCTGACCCCTTCCTAAGCACAGTCCAACTGGAATGAGCAACCCGACCTTTTTTTTCATATACAGTATTTAAAAACACATAATGTACAAAAAATCCACGAGGCTCACGATCTCTCTCCAGGTTAAATGCATCCTGCCTAAATTTAAGTGAACATCTAAAGACAAAGGCACAGCTGTTAAAAGTATCTCACGTTTTCACTGGGTCAACACCCAGTACCACTGGGTACTCTTACGTGGCAAGCTGAGGGTCCTTCAACGGACTAACAGCTCCTGTGAGAAGTGGTTGGTGTTGAACAGAAAAAGGATCATCAGTGTAATTAAAACTTCATCTATGAACTGTGGCTGAAAGGGATGCAAAGTTAATTACTAAGAAATAAAAGCCTAAATCAAGCTTTGTACCATGTGATCTAAACACAATGAGATGATATGAAATCCTGTATCTAAGTAGTCCACATTTACATCAGCGGTATTTTATTTTCACTCAGTATCGCAGGTAGACAGGCAGTAACGTATCTGCCAGCATCAACAGCTAACAAAGCAAAGAGGCATTGTCTCAAGATGTTTTGGGGTCACACCCCATGGAAGCCAAGTGGCGTCCTTCCTTTGACTTGAAGTAGAGATGGACTCAGGCCCTATAAAATGATGTAAAATACAACAAAACAAAATGCAGACTTTCACTGAATATACACTTGCAACTATCACATGTGCAAAACTTTATCATAATTAATTGGCAGTTCAGGCGCAGATGTAATTTCAGTAAAAATTACTTGGTTATGGAAAGAAGAGTTACCTCATCGAAATGCACTGTATCGAATTAAAGAGGCTATTTGGAAGTACGAGGCTTGTAAGGAAATCTCTATCATCCATCTGACTCATCTTTTGTATGAAGATACTCTTAGTAAATCGCCCACCAAGGGAAACTTCTCAAAACAACTCTGCGGTTAACTGACAGCTCTTTTCAGATGTTGCACTTCCCAAACCGTAACCTACAGTTTAATTTCAGCTGTGACACAAAAGGTAGTTTGATGTACCTGCACCTGCCAGATTTCCCTAAATTAGGTAGTCTCAGTATTTTGTGCTCACATTCTCCTCTGAAGGCAAAGCTCTGGTTAATCTCTTTTCTGTTTCCCTTTTCTGGTGAACCAATGTTTTACATCATACAAGCTACATGCACCCATATGGAGATGTGACTGTCAGGTAATCAACCCACCAAAAATTATTTCATATATCCCAATCCCCTTTTGGCAAGAAAGAAGAAAAGGCAGAAATATGTAACCAAGCATTTCAGCTCAGCTCAGCCTTCGACATTCTGTTACAGCTTGCAAAATCTTTTGAGTTAATTCAATCTAAGAACAGTAAAGATTATTCAAATCTACACAATTGCAACATTTTGTGATGAAACGGCTTACTGCTAGCAGTAAGTACGATAAAATTGACGGAACTACTTCCAAAAGAAAGGTTTTTCAAGAGTGGACAATTAAATCTCTCTACAGTAATTCACTATTTTGAGCAATACTAAAGAAGCCTTTGGCTTAAATGTTTTTTTTTCCAACAGAATGTTATTTTTGGGTTTTATTCAATGTACAACTGAGTGCTATTAAGAAATGGCTGGATGGTTCAGAGAAAAAATACTACACTGTCAAAGAAATCTTACTAAGCTGTAGCTGCTGAGTGCAAAAGCTCAAGAAACAAGTCATACATGAGTGACCCAGACTCCCTCCGACTGACCAGCACTGATAAAGGTTATTCAAGTGAATAATAAATGGTGACTCACGCGGCATCTGGCTGGTGGGAAATTTTTTGTTGTGACATAACCTAGCCAAGAGGGAGAGGATAACTCAGTCCTAAAGGACTGTCTTCCTTTACATTTTTATGTGACAAGTCCCTGCTAGTCTAATGAATGTAAACATGGCTTTAAATGTCACCGTGCTGGTCCCATCCTCCAGTCTCAAATTCCTGATAGGATTAGTTATGCTTAAAACAAAAGGTCAAGATAAATGCTGAAGTACTTCCAGCATTTACTATGAAATTCTGCTAAAGTCTTCAGGCAATTTCAGCAGAAATAGCATTCAGTTCTTTCATAAATAACTTAAAACTCGAATTTGGACTCTTAGTGCTGATGAGAGGGTACGTCTCCTCCGATGAGGTTAGTAGTAAATATGCCACTTAAAAATAGTACGACAAGATCACCGAGGATCTACCAGAATCACACACATCTGTTATTTTGCTTAAAAACGTCTTTAACAGTTTATCAGTTTCCCCTCAGAACGGTGATTTTACTTTGATTCCCGAAAGAAAAGACATTTGGGGGGGAACTGCAAATGTTTACATCATAACTGGCAGTGATTTATTTTTTTTTAAATACTAGCAAAATAACATCTGAAAGTTTGGCTCTTGTTGCTAGGGTAACAAAACACTGCTCCTACCGTACACTGCAGGATCCTATTAAGTTGGAGAAATATGGATGGGAAAAAAAAAGCACATGCGACGACAGCATGAGCCTTTTATACACAGAGGAACAGAAAAGTTCTAGTATTGCAGCATTCAGGAAAAGTCCTAAGGAAAAGAAAATGAACATACTACCTCCTGCACTTTAATTATGAAATGATGTAATCAGCTCAATTTATATCAATCAGTATCAGAAGTACATAATGGCTTCAAAAGAAAAACAGAAGAAAAATGGTAGGAACAACCACAGTGAGGAGTTAACTGTAACTGTGCCTGAACTAGAAATCAGAAGTTGGAGAAAGTTATAAGCCAGTACTTGTCAATTAAAGAATACTTAAATAAGAAAGCACTACTCCTGAGAATTACCTGAATTACATTAATAAGTTTCTCCCAGAAATGCGCACAAAAAATAACACTGTAGACATAATTCAAGAAAAAAATCCCAAGAAGGACGAGAAAAAGTGTAAACTGGACAGAAGTTACAGAGCAGCGATTCAAACACTCAGGGTTTTCCCTTTAACAAACCCAAGCCCTAAGAGAAGATGCTCTCTGATTTGCAGAGATAGGAAAGACATCCAGAAAGTGAAAGTGTCTGTCGTCTTTGGTTTTGCTTTTCCACTCAAATGTCAAAAGAGACAGGAATGACAGATAGCTGTAAGAAACACAAACCCAAAGAGTACAATTCATATTATAGTAGGGTATATACATTTGTAAGGGGAATATGTACTCCAGAATTTAGTTAGACATAAACAGATGAAATGGCCAGTTTTTAGAATGAAAAACGTACGACAAGAACACCTGGACTTCTCAAAATACCAGTACAAAAGATTACAGGATATTGGTAGGAAGAGAATTAAAATACCCAACTGTATCTCTAATCTTGGCTTTTATCTACTAGTAAAGTTCATGTAAAAAGAATCCAAAATAATAGAAGCTTTATCTACTCCATTTAAATTATTTGCACTGAAAAAGACAGTGTCGCTGTAAACTGCACAGTGTGTTCCAATGATGACCAAAACTGAAAGCAGATGTAATGTATATTATAAGCTATATATCATGTTTCAACTCAGAAAATCTTATGTTTCATGTCAAAAACATTTTCAGACAATAGTTCTCAAACAAAAGCAATTAGGAAAAATGATTGATTTTGTTCATTAAAGTGGATGCTCTTACATATATCCGCTGTCATTTTTAAAACTATCCTCTTCTTGACAAATTTAATAATGTTAGACTAACACAAATCACCCTCCTCTGATTTCCATCAAAGTCCACAGATGAGACAGTTATATATACTTCTCTCCACACAATGCCATATCGTTTCTACTCAGCTTCTCCATCAGAAGCCTGCTTAGTAATGGAACTTCACATGTGCTTTCCCTTTAGCCAACGCACTAAGTGGACAAATGTTTCTAATACGCTGGAGAAGAGCTTAGGAATTGGTGCTTCTTTTACTTAACAATGATGCTTTTTCTAATTTGAAGTCATAAAATGAAAATGAATCCTAACAGTGTCACTTTGTTTGACTAAGTCGTGTACTGCATCTTATGGTACTGCAGATGATCCTTTCCCGATTCTGCAAATGAATTCCTGGTTACTGAATTAATTTCCTCCTTTATTTATTTTTCTCAAGTTGGAGCCAGTAACCTGACATTTAAGAATTATACAAATTCTTAAAAATGTGAATTGCCAGTTACATCCCACGTTGAGAACACAAGTAAAATAATTTTTCTGGTAGTGATTTTCAAAATTTATTTTGTGCTTGCATGTATTAGCCTATGGCATGAAGTTCTGCCAGTTTGCTTACATGGGAAAGCACTTTCAGAGAAACTAATATTACAGATGATAACCAAAACTCTGCTGCTTAAATTCTGAACAAAGAAGAATAAGAAGTCATTGTTTATCCACTTCACTTCCTGCATTGCTTAGAAAACTGTATCAAGCCATTCTAAACACATTGGGTAACACATACACCCTGTTCTGCTACAAATCAGCAAAATCTCTTTTTTGGGGGGGTGGAAAATAATTGGCACAGTAGTTGAGTGCCTGTTCTCCCCTGTGAATTAAACTTCAACCATATGTCTATTGTCAGGGCAATTTTACCCTTCAAGAGCACCAGTCTCGGTGATTCTCCAAGGTTTTGTGCACTTATCTCCGTGTCACTGTCATTTACTCACCCATTTGTTTACCATTTGTGTTCATTTCCCACTTCAGTGAAATCCATGGCAGCCAATTACTTTGGGATGTCATTACAGGAACCACCCATCAGTAACACTGTCTCCGAATCCTCTACTACTTTGCTGTAGAGCTCAAAGTTTCACCTACGTGGAGCTTCCAGACATTAATGGCCTGTGGTTGAACTTAAATCAGGGTCTCCCATACGGCAATAAATTTTGCTACCAGCTGAGCCTCCAGGCCAGCCAAAGGTCTTTACTTTCTGAAGCCATATCCAGATAGCATTTGCATACATGTTAAACTTTCCGATCATCATTTGGATTTTTTAAAATGCATTTTTGAACAACTCTCAAATTTTTTTTTTGTGAGAAAAGGGAGAGGAATATGGAGTGTGAATTTGAAGCAGACTTCAATGAAAGCTCTGGACCCAAAACTATTGTTTTCTTAGAGTACACATCTGGTTTTCCCCAACATATTGCCAGTTCTGTAACTCAGTTTAATACCCAGCTGGGATAATGTAAAACTAGCATATAACCTAAAATAAATGCTAGAAGCACATATTTTTGTTCAGTAATACTTGTATGCATTAAGTTCAACTTGACTAACATTCTACCCACATACCGAAAAGTTTGTATCAATGAAGGGGGAAGGAGGGGGTGGGGGTGGGAATCACAGCCCAAACCAGGCACCGTTCATGTGTGTGGCCACACAACTGGAAACTAGAAGTAAAGCTCACCGGAGTGGCATAAAATCTTGCTTTTAAAAGGTTAAAATTACTTATTTTTACAATCAAAACACAAGTTTTTAAAGCAAATTCATTTAAAATGTGGTTTTCTCATAACATCAGAAAGGAATTATCAAAGCGTCTAACACTAGCATGTTGCAGGAATGTTCCCCGGGCTGCTGACAATCTTTTCCCTGACCAACTTGAGACTTTCTTCTTTCTAGTCCGTGGGAAGTACAAATGTCTGGTAACAAAATTTTTAATTCTTAGGAAACTAAGGCTATTAGAGCGCATAGAGGAAACTGCTGAACCAAGAAAGCTGAATCTACAGAATACTCTTGTCTATAAAATCATCTTATTTTGGCAAGTTTGATGGCCAAAACATAAATCAAAACCATGCAGCAATAAAAGTGACAACTTGATAATGTTATCCTGAAGGCTGCTAAGAGGTAAGCATGAAGCAAGGACCACAGTGAGCTCAGTTTGAACGCAATTCGTAAAATGTTACTAAAGGAGTTTAAAGAAGTGTCAGTAAAAGTCAGTCCTTCTTCCAGCCCATTAACACATGAATAATTTTGACTTACGTTTGTATTCACACAATAACTTTACATCCTCCAGTCTGAGTCTGACTATATGGCTGGCCATTCTTACAGACATGCATAAAGGATTAAAATGGATTCAGCATTTTATTAAAAAAAAAAAAATTGGAATTGATAAAATCTGGTCCCAGTACAAATTACAGCACTTATAAACCAGATCTGCAGCCCTTGCATGGTTTCTGAGGCTGCCTTGGGAATGTAAAATGCCAAGATGCTGTTAATATAAAGATTCCATATAGCATATGCTCATAAAAAGTCTTTTTTTTGTATCTAATACAGAACGTGCTACTTTCTTTCTTGAAAAATTCAACATGTTAGACTTAAGCAAAACAAGATCATCAAGACAGGCACCCTGAATGACCTTGCTGCAGTATACCAACCAGAGAGACTACTTACACTTACAAAATTACTCCAAGCTGAGTAACACTGGCAGACTTGGGCTCTGAATTCACAGTTAATACAGGAATTTTGGAAATATTTCCTCTTACATTTATCATTTCTTTCTGAACACCAAGGTGTTCTTAGAAACCTGTTCTCCTCCTGGTACCAACATTTTCCTCTAGAAAAATCTGGTTGTATCTTGCTGTAATCAAAGTGCAAGGACTCCAAAGTGCATACTACAAAAGCTGTTTCACAACTTCCATTAAATCCAAGTTTCACACTTCCAGATGCTTTTTGGGGAGAAGGGGGAAAATGGGATTTCAGGAGGAGGTGACAGCAAATGCTACTTAAACATCTGCCACAGCAAAAAGATAAAAGCACAGGAAAGAAGAAAGGGGGTAAACCAGACTCCTCAAGGGTACAGAAGATTTATCACAGCTTACTGAGTATTCCCTCTGATACTTTGCTTTTATTTACCTACCAATGTGCAATACTGCATTTTCCCACATGCATGACTTAGAAATTAGATCACACAAAGCACAAAGAAACTCATTGTATAGTAAATAAGCCCTGGAGGAGATAAGTAACAAAATGGCACTGAAAAAGATTAATTTAAAAATTTCTTTCCCTTTCAACCATGGTCAGATTAAAAAATCTTTAGTAATTATCCATCCTAGCATTTGAGATAAATCGTAAACCACTGTACACGACAGAGCATGATTAGCTAGTGTTATAAAAAAAAGCAATAATAGTTAATAATTAGATTTTAAAGTTTACTTGATGGTAGACAGAATCTAGCAGGCAAACACTGAACAGATAAACTTTGCTAAGAGGCTTGAGAGTCTGCTCTGTGAAAAATTTAAACTTCAAAATACATGGAAATGAAAATTTCTAGCCATTTTCATAACAATGACAACACCCTATATGTGACTGATCGGGGGTTAATTTAACTGCCTGAGTGTCCAGATAGACAGCTGGAAATAATGAGATGAAGAAGACTATGAAATCTTGTCCCACCCTTGAGTGCGTGAGCTACGCATGGCCAACGCGCAGCAGCTTGTGCCGGCACATTTGCTGTGTGCAGAACACGCTCGAGTCCTTCGCGATGGTAGTTTTAGAGAAGCAAAATTTTGCATTGTCCAGGGATGATCTTCCTCTGCCTGCAATCCCAAAATTTTTATTATTAGGGCTCAACAATTTAGTACTTTGTTTCTCCACACGACTGGGGAGCAGACCTGAACTGAATGGTGAATTTAGCTGTAGTTTGTCACTTCAAAACAAACACATTCCCGGTTTGCCCCTTTGAGCTGCATCTGATTTGCAGATTTTTCAACTGTTCTTCCCTTCTGAAATCCTGGGCTCCTCTGAACAGCACTGGCAAATACCAGCATTGTTCTGGCTAATGACTTGCCGGATTGCTGCGTTCACATCAGATTTTTTGCTGAATATTCTATGAACACATTCCAAAATGTCAAGAGGCAACTCAAGGAAAAAAACCTCAGTTTTTGTGGTGAGATAAGGTTAGTCATAAGTAACATTTACAATTGAAATACTATAATTTGAACCTTTGACAACCTTTGATATTTCTTCACTAAGTTCAAAATTTGTTACAGTGCTAATTTCTACTACTGTAAAAATGTACTGTCATTTTGAACCAAACTACTAGTGACATTTACTAAGGTCTTTTCTGAGACCCACACAGGCCAGACCCAAACCTATTACAGCTTTATTTACAAAGAGCTCCTTTGAGAGCACGAGCCAGCACCATACAGACTGATGCATGTCCTTAAACCATTACAGATCTCATTACATAAAACATAGCCGCAGTTGCTGACATTCATAAATGAACTTCTAACGCATTAGGGCACGGGGAAATGGTCACGTCATACAGCTCCCTTTGGACTTCTCAGGGTCTCTAACGAGCAAGAGACCAGAACCTAACAGCTACCTACAGAAACAGCGCAGCACTGTCCCTTTGCTTGTGCAGTACGCGATGCTGTGTTGTGAAGGAACAGATCTACACCTGAGGTTGTGCACCCCTTTGTATTTTTCAATAATGAGCAAAACTATATTTTAGAGAGCTTATTGACATGACTACTGATAAACACTACTTCTTCAGACAAGTAACAAGTGCCAAACTTCAGGAAGGCAAAGATTAAATTAAGAAAACTCAGTTGACATTGGAAAAATCTCTCTGAAATGTCTTAACGTGTTACTAACAAGGAAAGTTTCTCAGTATTTGGACACTGCAAACAACAAAAAGGCTGTGTAGTGAAGGGGATAAAGGTACATGGGAAAATACTCAATGTGGACAAAACTATAATAATGGCACAAGAATGAATCTGAAAATGTTTATGCATATCCTGCAGGAAAAGTGTATCCCAGAGCTCATATACATTTTAAATATCTGTCTACACCATCTGAGAGTAAGGATGCAAGGAGAAACAGAAATTCCACAAAAAGTATTAAGAGAGAAAATGGAAAGTTCAAAGCACCCCCACCTATTTGACTCTTAGCAGACTACCTTCAGGATAAAAATTATGGTGGAATATTGATGGTATCCAAAAAAAAAAAAAAAAAAAAAAAAAAAAAAAAAAAAACAAAGTTGCCAAGCACTGCTGTTACACTGTAGTTACACAAAACACAGAGTTAAAATGTATTACTATATGTAAAGATTAACACAGGGCACAGTGGATAGGATTTATATCTTGATAAACAGGTGAGAAAATTTGTAGACATCATGTTGATGAAATACTAGATTCTAAGGTAATTTAGCAGTAGGCAGAACTGCAATTTGTTTTTGTTGTGCCAGATTCATTAACAACTTAAAACAGAGGGAGAAAAGTTCTGTATTGAGAAACAATTTTAAATAGTTAAAATCTGAGAAATTACACTTAGTTCTGAACCTAAGTTAAAAAGTACATCAGCAACGGATGTACTTACTATAAACAACAAAAGTTTCTATTCATGCATACAGCTTAAACCACTTGACCGGGAGCCAGTTGTGCAGTAAAAGCAACACTATGTTTCAAAAGCTTCCAATGGAATATTTTAGATATCCAGATAAAATTTAAAATACATCATATTTATCACTGGAGAAAAAAAAGGAGAAAAGCAAACATGAGTTTTATTGTTTTTACTGCGGCTGGAAGTCAGATTTCAGATTGAAAGGAAAGGACAAACAATACTGGTCTTATGTCTAAACATGTTTGTTCACTGGTTGATAACTGGGGAAGGTTTCCATCCAAGGAAAATAAAGTAATGAACCCGACCTAACAAACCAAAGGGTGAGAGAGGATTCAGTCTGTGTGATATTAAGGATACAAATCATGTTAAATTACGTGCTAATAAAGAGACAGCTCTGAGCTTTACGGACCAGAAATTTCTCACGCTTATCCAATATTCTAAATGTTTCTGGCCTCGCTCTTTTTCTGGGCGCAGCTGCTTCATACTGAAGTACTAGCAGATTTTGGCCACCGAGCTAGTATAGGCAGGCCCAGAAACACAGCAAGTATGCAGTGCTCCAGGTCCTCTGTCGTCCCCCTTCCACTTGTGACACACACACACCATCTCTCTTCAGCTTTTAGACCAGCACCTGAAGTTGTAAACCATCATCACCCCTGGGATAATGCACAGGTAACGTGCTAGTACGCACGCCTGCCACGCACACCAGGACAGAGAAGATTAAGAAAAAGAAAAGTGTGCATTGTTTTTGAAAAAAAGTGTGATAAAACCTTCATAAAGTTGATTTACTAAACATGCCAGGCGACTTGGAAAGCTAAACCAGTTTTCGTATCATGATGATTGAGTATATTGAAAAAGAAAACGAAAGGGACAATGATTTTGCTTCAAAATTTAATTAATAAAATCTATCATAGACCTCAAAAGCACAAACAAAAAAGAATAATAAGCTGCTAGTCCCCTACACATTTCCAAGTTTTTTACTCACTCAATGTTAACAAAAGTGAATAATCCCAAAATTTCTTTACTAGGATGTAGTTTCTATTGGTCACCTATGACTAACACTGCTAAAAGCATCAGATTAACAATTTTGGGGGATTAGACAAATTTTCCTGACTTTCAACGTTCTGCTTTCGATTTCTTCAACAGCGTTATTGTCTATTTTTATAAAAAAGCCAAGAATTTCAAAGGAAGAATATTTATGGGAGTTTATTTAACATCTATGTTGTTACTTTTTGATTTACGGGGCGGCACTATGACCAAAAATTTCTTTGAAAAACTTAAGGATTTTGAAATATCTGGCTAATGAGTGAATAATCGTCGAGTAACTTGATGACTTAAGTCACTGGTATCCCAGGTAAATAGGAACTGCCCAGATACAGAATGTTCTCAGCAAAGTGTCCAAGACTGTGGAAACTGGCTCAAGAGGAGCCGCGTGTTTTCGGAAACACGATGCAGAGGAAGGACTTGTGAAAGGACTCCTATGGGACAGGCTGCTGAAAGAATGTTCGAAGGCTATGAAAGAATTATTATATAATGAAACGACCTGATTTTTTCTATGTGAAACACATCACATTTTAAATTTAAAGAGATACCTAAATTTTGTTGTCATCTTTTCTTCTGTAGTCAAAGTAAAGAATTTTGTGGTAACCTGGGAAAGCAGTAGAGCCACAAGAATAATGAAAAATGCTAAGCAAATAAAACGAGAGGTCAGTACAAAAGCCTTGACCAGATATTCTGAAGGACAGACCACTAAACCCCATTCCCCGTGCTGTTTAAAGGCAGAAGTGAAGAAAGAACAAGTCACTCTGCCTCCTATAAACAGCGAAAATCTTCAAAATTAAAATTATGTATTAAACACTTTCGTTTTACATGACATCCCCAGCTATGGTAATGGGTTTTGCCAGTATTTATCTTTCTAACTGAAGAAAAAAATGTTATTATTCTTTTCATTAGCAGGAAATCTAACACTTCACTAAGCTGTATCTTTCACTTGAGAAACACTGAAGCGCAGTTTACTGTCAAGAGCAACAAGCTCTGTTTCACCCAGGTTACCCATCTGAGTTTACTTACCCTCTCTGTTTCACCCAGGTTACCCATCTGAGTTTACTTACCCTGGGCACACAGAGACTGGCTTACACAGACTTTTGGGGACCTGAAGCTCAAACTCCAGGTGGGTCCCCTGTTCTTACACCCTTTTTTCAGAACAGAATACAATGTTATCTCACCTAGTATCTAACTAAATACTGCCAAGTATTTTTACAAACTTAGTAATTTATTGCTCCATGTTGTTTTATTGTGATCATAACCTTTTCATTAGCTTGTAAATTAATGATGTGAAAGAGTGAGTAAAAAAACAAGGATGAAGATATTCCAAAGCTGTCATAGATATTTTTTAACAAAAACATTTTGAAATCAAGTATTTATTTTAGCTGAAAACAAGTGCCTTTAAGTTCCTTTACATCTTTTATATGCAGCTGTAGACAACTGCTAGATGAAAGAAACATTCTGCAGCTACTTAACAAGAAACAAATATTCCTAGTTCATATATTAAGATTAAAAACAAACTCATTAAAAGACACCAATAACTGACCTCAGGCTATTTCTGCTAACATTTGGTTAACGCTTCAGAAGAGATGCAAAGAATCTATGAAGTACTTCTAAAGTCTTTGGACTTCAGTTGATTACGAACAAGTTTTTCTGAAGAAGGCTTGAATTTGCTGTACAGGCATACAGACCATAGCTAGAATCTTCTTTTCTTTTTCTTTTTTTAAGGAATATGCACATCAAAAAAACCCAATATTGAAACCCCATAAAATAAATGGTACAAAATGACATAAACAGCAGATTATTCAGATTGTAAATCAAGCACACAGAACACATGGAGTGCCCAATTTACCATCACTAGTGCAAATTTCAATCCTGCCCTCATGGATGGTCATTCTATTGAATGAATGAGACAGGGGCTCTGTGGGATGAACAGTCCTCAGTCCTGCTCCTCGGCCACGCTGGTCCTACAGCCCGTAGCTGGTATGCAGCCTGCCAGGGCAATTCTGTATTAACAGAGAAAAGTATGAAACTGGCACTGCCTAAACCTTTCAAGCCTTGTTTCTTATCTTTGTTTCTTACACGCGCATGTGTATGTGCATATATATATATATACATATAAAATTTAGAATAAACAAGTCACTTCACTTTGTCAACTAAATTAGAATTTTCCTGAAACAACTGAATTTGCAACATAACAAAGGAGAGTTCATTTATCTGAAATTTAACAAGGAAGTCAAATCCATCCCAAAGATTCTGGGGAAAAACCTGTCACAAATATGTCAAGGTCCTCTGTCCACTAAGGATCACAAAGCATTTGAACATAGTTGTTCAGTCGGAGAACTGTGCTGCAACCTGCACCAGGTATCAGAGAGCTCTGAAAAAACAGGTGAAGATGAAAATCCAATTGTTTTTATACAACAGGTTCAAATCTGAGGGGATCAGGGGACTGTGGACTTTCAACGAGTTTTCCTATATAATTCTGCGCATAGCAAAACACATTCTGCTTTTTCACAGAAGAAAAATGGGAAGAGTTTTCTGTTATTAGTCATAAGCTTCTCAGCAAGGAAGAAGGGCTGAGATGTGATCTCAAACAAAGCAGAAAGGAACCAAGCCGTTTTCCTCCAAAAGCAAGAAACTTTCTTTGGCTTCTTCCTTGGTAAAGGCAGGACAAAATCTATCATAAATCAGAGAAAATGTTTGCAAATTTAGACAAGAAATCCAGAACTCATCATTTCTTATCTTATTTCCCTACCAACATAAGTGATCTTGAGCAAGTCACTGCGTCCACCTCTTCATCTGTACAATAAGGTTGTTACTACTTCCTTACAGGGACAACTGGAGAATTGACAGGCTTGAAATATGAAAAACAAGTGTATGAGCTGCTTCTAGCAGCTACAGATATCTGGCAGCGATTCCACTGTCAGAGCTGCACTTAAAAACAGATTTAAAATGGGAGATAAATCCCTATCCCCCTCTGGAAGTAAGCAACCAATTAGAATATGAAATTTTATACGGGATGAGTTTTCATGTCCCAGAATTTCCTCTGCCCTTTGTTCCTCTCAGTTTTTACAGGATCCTGTGAATCTGAGCTTCAGCTGAAATTTGCCGGTGGCTATATGCTTTTCCATCATTGGAAATATTCACACAACCACTGTCTGGGATTTTTGTTTGCTATTAACCACACAGCTAATTTGTACTTCAAGAGTCAAAACTTTACTACTAAATAGTAGGTGCACACTTTGACTATCTTTTTGTAACTACGACTGCTATTAAAGAAACATAATCGACAGTCAAAGAATTGCATGTGGAAGGAACTTTAATTCAAAGACAATGTCCTCATGAACTGATGCACTTCTGAAATTCTAACGGCATTAGCAACTTGTAATAATGCAGAATACCTGTGATCAATCCCTCGAGATTCTTCCTGAGGTCTGTTAAAATGCAAAAGGTGGAGTAACACAAAATATCATTAATGAGATACACTGCAATTACTGTCTAATTGCAAATTTATGGATTTTAAATGATGCATCATGAAGCAAAAATAGTTCTGTTTTAAAATTGGAAATACTATATTCTTTACACCGGATCTCAAACATTATTTGTTATCCTAATAAAGAGGAAAATTTTATGAGTACCATGGAAAGTAAATTCTCTATTCAGCTGAAGGCAGGCAAGTTATAATGTGCTAATTATGATTATTTGGACAGTAATTAATTTGCAACTGTAATGAAAAAACAAACCAACACAAAATCTGTGCAGACTGAACAACAACAAGCTGACACACATGCATATATATTTAGAAACCAGAAGGTTTTCACTGTTTCAGATGCTCTTTCTTATATACGCTCTATTTGTTGTATATTTTGTGGTACATTGGTGTACGCACGCAGCAAAATTTTTGGAAGATTACTTCTAGAGTTTTTAAAAAAGCATATAAAGTTTACCTTAATGTAATTAAGTCCACAGAAAGAATTCATATTTTTAAAGTCAAAAGATCAGTTTTGTTTGTGGAATCTTTGCTTAATTTAGCGTATCTTGTGGTCTAAAACTTAATTTTTTTTCCTCACGGCTCTGCCCACAACACCTGGTCTGTACGAATTCCTCTTCTCGTGATCTTTTTTTTAACCTTTTCTCTCATTTTCCCCGTAGTTAGAGAGTCTTCATAACTTTTTTCCACAACATCTCTCCGAAAGCAAATATATCAAGGTTTATAAAGCATTTGTTCTAGCCAACACCCTGTTCTTACGTGTTCTACAGCATTATGTGTTTAAAAAAAAAACCTTGTAAGAATAAAAGGGGTTTATCTTCTGCTTGATTTATCTTGTGGATATTATTTTCCTTTTCATAGGTGACTTGTAAGAATAGCAAATAGAAGGGCAAAAATCCAGTCAAAGATGATTTTTTCATGACAATAAACCCCAGTCCTCTCCCCTTCGCCTTGACTCTCCCAGCCTCAGCAGCACTGTTTAGCATAGCTCCAACATATGAAAAATGAGTAACAAATGGTTACATTTGTCATAGAGTGAAAATATTTCCAACACTGAGTTTTTTTAGATGGCACATGTATATATATGCATACCTACATATTTCACTAGCTTGGCCAATTAAGGAAAGTGGTTCAATATGCTCTTAATTTCTCTTTAAAAAAAAAAAAAAAATTTAAGTCCTCACATTGTCAGACATGAACATTGTGCCAATTTGAACCAATTTCTACCTCCTCCCAAAACCCAGGGGCCACTTCACACATATTTCATTCCTGGCCTCTGAATCCTGAGAGGATGTACAAGGGACTGTAAAAGGGTTTTCACAGAATATTTGGGAATGCTTAAACTTTGAACTGATAAGGCAGAAAAGAACACAGCCAGGAGCGTGACCACAGGATTTTGTCAACTGCAGAGGAAAACAGTAAAAGGTAATCCACTTCTAATCTCATCTAAGTAAGATTTGTGTTGCTCCAAGCATAGTACAAAAATTTCAATGAAATACAACATAGTAATATGTATCTTAGTAAAACGCAACCCTGAGCTGACATATCACACAATGACAAGCAGTAACTAAATGCTGGATTCAACTATTAATGACTATCAAGCCTACAAAGCAGAAAAATACCAAGCAACTAAAATAATGAGACTTTTTGTAGCTGGAGCTGAAAACTTCACCGTCTGATCCAGGTCTTGTCAAATCAATGGCAAAATTCCCAATAGTTTGAAATGGAATAGCACGAAACAAAAGCATGAAGAGTATAAATAACCAATATTCACTCAGAAATAGCAATTCAGCTGAGAATATGAGTAACAGACACATGAGCTGGGACACTTGAGATAAGCTGGGGAGACCCACGATGCCCTCCCCCAAGGCTGTGGTAGCATGATGTAACCTCTACAGTTAAGGTAAACACAGAAAGTTGTATCCTGTCCAAGGCCAGAACAGCTTTTTCTCCAAGTGCGTAACTATATACTTCTCCTTTAATACCTCCACTCTGCCTCCTGATTCCCCATCTATAGGTAACATTATTAGGCAAGTTATAGCCACAGATGAGTTCAGATAAAATATATATCCAAGTGTATGCACACGCACACACAGAATCTTGGATCTTTCCTTTTTCAACTGCAGTGTGACACGTCCTGCGAATAGTGAGTATATATTAAATATTTTGTTGCCGTTACATTGACTAAGCAGACTAAGAAAATGGCATGGTACTTCTGATCAGTTTGAATTACACAGTTATGGCTCAAAGAAGCCCATTCTTACCACACAGAGTAGACTGTCCTGTTACACAAAAAAGTAAACATTTAAGAGTGCCTATCTATAACAAGACATAGAAAAAAAAATTAAGTGGATAAGCTAAACTACATTAAATCCCTCAGCACTCTCATTCATAATTCAAGTGATTTTCATTAAATTCAATCTAATTATAGACTCAAAAGTGAATTAAGATATATGAATTAAATCTGCTTGAATTCTGTAAAATAGTGTCCACCTAGGGGCTTATTATGGTTTAAAATAATCCACTAAATGTATATCTGGTTAATTTAGATAAGCTTTTTGAAGTATTCTTGCACAGAGAAGCCCAAAAGAACACAGGTGCTCTCCAAAGGATGAGTTCAGTAGAATTATCAAAGGTATTCTCATACACGGATCTACAATTTTTTGATTACGCTTTTAAAACCTAATATAAAAATTAATCCGTTCACATTTTTAATGCAGATTGGTGCACACAACAGTCAGCTGCTATAGCTTTGTGCTTACTGCTGGCGATGTTTATTAAATATTTGTTGCAGGCACCCCTGGATGTAACATCCACCCAAGCAGTCTTCATTAATGCAATGGATGTCACACTTGCCTCGTTATTGTTCAGTCTTCCAAGTCAGCAAAGGAGGGCTAACCTTTGTAAAAATTACATGGGAAATGCACTTTTTTGGGGGGTAGTAAATTTGACCTTCTAGAACATCATCTTAAAGATTATTATAATCAGCCCACCGCTGATATTTTTCTCTCTAGTGCAATTATATTTCCCTTTTTATTAGAAAGCTTTATTTACTGTATATAGTAACTCCATGTCCATTGACTGTAATCCTCTGCTTTCACTCTGTCCCACTCTGAGGTTGCCACAGAAAAGGACTCCCTCCCATCACCAGCCTTTTGTAATAATGCCTGGACGATGTTATGCTTTGATATTTTGGAGGCCAGCCAGTTCCAGCTATAACTCTATTAGTATTGTATATTACCTCCATCCAAACAAATCTCTTTGGGTATTCCCCTCGCTCTGGGAGGCAAATGTTCCTGGAATGTGGGAACTGATGCCAAAACCAAGTCCAAGTCTGGAGTGAGAACCAGCACCCTCTGCTTTATGAGAAATGGATTGAAAATGCTCCTGAGATCATAGTGCAGGTGTACGATCTCCAGAACCTACAGGGGACATACTGCCTTATTCCTCTGCCTTTCACACCTCCAACATGTGAGGTTCGATAAAATGGAGAAGGGAGGGAAAGTCCCGAGGCATCCTGGAAAGATTAACATTGAAATGACAGCTTACAATCTTGATGATACCCTTTAATTACTGCAGAGTTTGGCCACGTCCTGCACCGTTACTAACCCACAAATAAACAGCCCACTGCTCTATAAATCATCATACAACAGGAATGCACCAATTCTTATTTGCATGACAATATACAGTAATACAATATTAGCACACGGATCACAAAAATTACTACCATCTAAAGCACAATGCAGTTTTCATGTGTTAAGAAAAGCAAAGAAAGCCAAGAGCACTTACATCCCGTGTACAAGCGTAACCTATATGCGCGTTTTGTAAATGCTACTCACGTTTTCCATTTATCTACTTACAATCCCTTTTGAAATGCTGCCAAAGCAAAATCTAAAAAATCTCTCACTTACCTAGTAGCCTCCTGCAGCAAATATCCTAACATATCCATCAGGAACATCTACACATTTTCAACAGTCTGAGAAATTACGGACAATTTAATTAATAGACTCACGAAGTTTAAGGTTTCCTTTTCTCGGGGGAAGTTGATGCCTGTCCCCGATGAAAAATTATTTTCTAGGAGACTCCTGGGCTCTGTTTCTAGTTTCAAATACTTGCAGCTAATGGCAGTAAGAAATTACATGAAAAATGTTCAAAAGAAAAGCTTCATTCAAATACATTCCGGTTTCATTTCAATACACTCTGTTACACAGAAATTGGAACAAAACCTGCTACCATTTTAATGCATCAATCTACACAAATACATACCAATTAAAAGTCACACGGGTGAAAAAACAGCAGCAAGTTCTCTATTGCTGATACCTGTGCTTACTTTGATAGCTGTGCCTTAGGGATTTTCATTAAATTTACAAAAAGGTAAAGCCAAACCCCTCAAAGCACTGGACTGAGAGCCGAGGCTCTCTCTATCTTTCTCTCTCACGAACACTTGCACTGTAGCTGTGACAAGGTCACTTGCCTTTCCAGGCACAATCTCAAAATTGGTGTTAACTTTCACCTTTTAAATGAAGCTGTCAAGGTAGTCGCTAATAGTTTTTATGGGAGAGATATTCACATAATTTTAAATATTGAAGGATTATGAGTGCAAAAGCAATGAGAAGAATTCCATGTCGTAAGAAGGCAGGACAGACAAAGCACAATCGCCTGCTGAGATCGTTCTGAAAGAGGGTATTTGTCCTGTTCTTGCTGTCCTGGGCCTCTTTTGGCCACGCTTCACCTTTGCCAGACTCACAATTGATGTACAGTTGTTTCTGAGACTTTACTAGGGTGTTTCTTGGACCTAGTAAACACCAAACCCATTTTCTTGACTCATTATGGCTTATATTTTATTTTCCACTAATTCTGGTAGGGATGGGTTTCCCATAAAGGATTAATTCCCTGTGCTACCTAGGCTCTCCAAGATTTCTGTTTCTGTTTTAGCGTGCAAGACAAGAACATTTTTGCCTGAAAGGCACACTGTCATTACAAAAGAAATAACGAATTACCCTGTATATTTAGTTGATATTATCCAGCTTTTTATGGCAAACTATTACTGATAGTCAAATACTTCCGGAAGTTGCAACACAATGTTTTTGCTATAGGATTTTTTACATGCAAAATACATTACAAAATAAAAAGTTGAACATTCACATTTCTCCTAGCGTTTTGTTATCTGAGTTTTCAAAAGAATCACTTCATGGAAGAGATGGAAGTTCTGAGAATTTCTTCTTTTGTAAAACAAATTTTAAAGAACACAAGGTTAAAGTTGAAAAATGCCACTGCTATTGTTGGCTGGCTGTTTGTGAGTTGTCTGAAAATATATATGGAAAAGTCTCTCTTGTAAAAATGGCCTTTCATTTGGATAACTGTAATACAGATTTGCTTGGCAAGTGTTTCCAGAGGGAAAAGCTTTACATATACAACTTTTTCCATACAAAGACACAAACTGAAAACAGAGATAACAGTATACAAGTCTATACATCAAAAAAATACTCAACAATTTTTAAAAAAGAAAATAAAAAAAAACCTGCCACAGATTAATTAAAGTCCCCTTAGCTCCTACGTAGCCTTTTTTAACAAGTACCTTTGAGGAGACACTTGGATTCAAGCTTCTTCAAAGCGTGAACCCAGTGACTTTGGTGACTCTGGATACGGCCCAAAGCTTATCTTTTCATTTAAAGCCAAGTTTTGAACCGTCATTTCAGTACAGCAGACACACAATGCCAAAAATATTCTTCAACAGTTCTTTAGCACTCTGCTACTGTTATTTTGCCCTTCTAAAACCAGCTGCAACCAAAGAATCTTAAAACCCCTGCAGTCATTAGTTAATTAGGCCTTAAAATTTGGACATGAAACCACTGCATTTTTGGATCAGTTTTCATTGCATTTCTGCAGTGATATTTCAGGCAAACAGTGATTTAATGCGTAAGTAACTTCATTTGAGTTGAAACTGTCGAGTTGAAAATGCAAAATTTTAAAAGGGAAGGACTCACAGGATGGGGCTTCAGCCGAAGGGAACTTTTAACTCTCTGAATCCGACCCTCTTGTCAGAGCTCAAGCACAGCTTGAGAGGTTTAGCAAGTAGAGAAATGCCCCAAGTGGTGTTCTTAAGGAAACAAGGATGGGTTAAAGATACGGTCCGAATCCTCTTGGTATCCTCTTCTCCCACGTGTAAATCCAAGACCACGCGCACACGGCACAGACACACAGAGCGGGTGCTCAGAAATGCATACACAGCAAGATTTAAAAGCAGGATTGCTAGGGGAAAGCCCATGGAGCACTGCCTGCGTTCCAGACAAGAATCCCTCCCTCAGAGCAGTCTAGTGAGAGCCCACGGTAACCGCCGATCGAATTCTTGCGTTAGAGGGAAGAAAAAAAAAATCCCTACTAGCATTTGCAGTATGTACAGTGTCACAGTGCAGAAGCAAGGGTGCACAGGGACAAAGGGAGAGAGAAGCAACAGCATGCCAGTGCTCTACAGACCCAGCAGGTGAAAACAGTCCTGCACCTGACAGGATGTCTTGTGCAAAGACTAGAGATACATGTTTGTTTTTTTTTATAGCAGGCTCATTATTTTGAACTAGCAATACAAAGTATTTTGAAGGGATTCAGTCCTAGTTCTGTATCAACAAACCCTTCGGGTTCAGTTGTGACTCAGGAAATTTAATTTTGTTTCAACTCTATGTTTTATATAAACTGGATTAGGCAAACAGTGTCTATATTTTTTTATTCCTCTTTTAGTAAGAGTACAGGAATAACTCCAGACACAAGCAGAACTCAGGTCTCCTTACTTTGAGTTCTGTGTCTTCAGTTATTAGCTTGTATACCATCTGTACGTAATTGCACGCATTACTATTCAGACATAAATGAAAGTGTGTTGATAACCTATTTCTATCTGCAGAGAGATAAATAACACTTACACAAAAAACAACGCTCTCCCTTCCTCCAAAACCTAGCAGCTAGTGCTACAAAAATACACACCACCACGCAGAACAAGCATCTCCTCATTTAAAACAACGACACCTCTTTCTTTTCTTGTGTATGTGAATATAGGCGGGGGGAAGTTTACAGTCTGAGCTCTCTTTCGGTCAAGATCTACCCCCAGTTTGTAAATGCAAGTTTGGCTATCCACGGGCTTGCTCACAAGCTCGTTATTGTCTGCCTGAGGTCTGAGGTAACACATTTAGCATAAAATGAAGACCTGAGCACAAAGCTGCTATGCGCTGTTGGTAGATCAAGTTGCGGCACAAAGCGTTACTACGCCAAATCTCCAGAGACCTTGGGTGTCTGTTAGAAAACACACAGCTTTACCTTCCGCGTCCTGCCTGAGGCAGCTGCATGTTGAGTGTTTCTTGTTTAAGAGCGTTTAATACAATTTAGAAACACTGAACTATCTAAGCAGATGTATCTAATTCCCCTCAAGTGATTTTACAAAATGAATTTAATTCCTTCTGAGTGTTTTGAATGACTTTCCCCCCAAAAAAAAGAGAAATGCCAGAAATCTAGAACTTACACACAACTTAGCAGTAATAGACCAGATCTGTAAACAAAAGGGGGAAAACAGTCCTCGGTTCAGCTGTAGTCATATTTACTAGTGAAAAAAAGCGTATGTTAAAGTAGTTCACAATACTTTTACTCAAAATACACTGCTTACAGAATGTTTTTCTTCTCAAATGTACCTTAATAACAGTATAAATACAACGTCTGTTGAGAGTGGTGGCTAGTCAGCTTACCTGTGACAGGGCAAACCTTTAGCTGAGAACTCCCTATTCAGACCTAATATTAGGAGAAACACTACGGGACTTTTGAATTGTCAGGATTTTTTTTTTTTTGTTAACCTTAACATTCAGAAAGGTGGATAACAGAGCAATGTGCACATCCTGGGAGGTGACAAACCATTCTGATGACAATAGGATAACATACAGCAGAAACTTCTGCAAGACGATCCAAACCAGCTTAGCAACACATAAAATCAGCGTAGCAGCAGGTGAAACTCATCCCCCACAAGTGCAAGTTAACACCACATAGACTTAAAAATTAACTATGTACATTCACAAAAATGAAACGTGGTTAAACAGAGGTTGTAACGTCAAGCCGAACAGATGTGAAAGGCACAGGAAACAAGGAAATTTAAAATGTTGTGTCATTCTGTAAAACAGTATTTAGTGCTATGCCTTTAAACATGCGTTCAATTTTAGCTTCTCAATCTTAGAAACAAATCAGAAAGAAAATACAGAAAGTGGCTCAGAGAAAAGTAGTAAAACTCACTGGAGACCTAAAAGTTCTTTCATGTGGAAGAGGGGTCGGAAAGTTTAAAGCTTACTAAGACAAATAGGCACAATAGGGCTGTATTTGCTGCACTGTGGCACTGAATAGAAGTATCTCCTTACACTGTACCGGTTTAGTTTAGCATCCTGAGACGCTCTTCAGCTTTGCTTTTTTGCAGCATTTTAAGTAGTTTCCAAATGCAAATTGACAGTTATTTCAGCTCTTGTAGCACACTTGCTTTACGTATCCAATAACATCAGTTCCAGTTATCAAAGATGAACTTGAAGCGTGCCGAGTCGCACAACACATACTTCAGCACGTCTCTTGTGCTCTTCAGCTCGTGCTACCACGCTGACACGTTGCTGAAGTCCTCTCGCTACGCAAACAGCATTAGAAGTCTCTGCTGTAACACCTAAGCACAGCAGGGTGAGCTGAGGATAAAGAGGACAAGAGTGCTAAGGGGAAAAAAGTTGTTTGGATAAAACGAGTGGAATATTCTTTAAATGAAGCCATATTTGAAATTAATAGAAAAGGCTTCCAAAACAGTCAACTTATTTTCTTCGTTGCTGTTGGAAATTAAGAAAAATTCCAAATTGAATTTGAGCAGCAGGAAGATGGTTTTTTTTTAAATGAAAGACTTAATCATAGAATTGAAAACCACATCTAAGTGCTCTAACTTAAAATTATATTTATATACGACAAAACTACTGAAACTGATACTACAGAGCACCACATATCTTTAGCAAATGGATGGATGATGACAGCTGAAGTGACTAACAATATTTATTAATTTTGATCGATACTGAAACTTTATTAAAAACTGCTAACAGATTTCAGAGCCTGCCAGATGAATTTACTGCACCCTCAACAAAAAACAATCAGGAAAACTAAGAGACTAAAAGACAAATCTTAGCACAAAAGTATGTAAGTTCTTACCAATTTCATGCTCTTCACTATCTCAGGGTGCGATGCAGAATCTAAACTAAGTGTCAGGAAGAATTCCTCACTCTAAAATGGCTCATCTTTAACATTCCTCCTGAAACGTGAGCACTCTCTTTACGGCAATTCACTATCTGCTAGCTAAAATTTTCAGGATGTTCATTCCAAATACATATTTCTTACTACTTTGCTAACAGAGTTAAACATTGTCAACTGAAATAAAGCAGACACAGCTGGAAATGCAGCTCAAAGAAAACATATTATACACTCAAACTTCTAGCATGCAAAGTTTTTGTTAAGTTAATACGGCTTTCCTTGCCAAACAGGTATAGCAGAAAATGTTTTTTTTAATCACTGTCTAAAATAGAAAAAGTCTGGAAAACTTTCATCTTTAATAAAAAATACCCTTATCTCATTCTTCCTATATATTATGAATTTTTACACAAACATTCAAATAATACTTTTTCAAAAGCCCATAACTTGCATATGCTACAAACATCACTATCAGATAAAATCACCAAGGCAGTCCATGAAAAAAATTCCTCCCTCTATCAGTAAAATCTGCAGAAAATAATAAAAAACAATTTATTTTTTTTTTACACATCTGTTTGACATCAAGAAAATAGAATTTCTTTTTTAAAATCCTTCAGCCTAGACATAGCAGTAAAAACAGTGGTAGTAAATTTGAGAGTATTTTTATGTAAGCCCATGTATTTTACCAATACAGTAAAATCCTATCTCTACCCATATGGGTTTAAAAATTTTTATACAGGATATTAATAAATAGTAAAATGCTAACAGAAGGCATATATTCAGTAGGGTATTTTTGCAATAGTTCCTTTAATTCATTATCTTCTGGCCAGCTTTTGGGACATTCTTGAAAATAAAAGATGTATGTTATCAATGAAGAATGTTGCCCAGGGAATAAATTACTTAAGGGATCAGAAAAATATTTGTTATTCTACCATTTCTTAACAACAAAAAAGCATCCAACCTGTTCTCCTCTTTGGCAGGAATGTGTTAAAGCTTTGCAAAAATCAGCTTTAATAAAGGTATTACCAAGTGTTCCCTTTTTCTTCTTAAGCTGTAGGATATTTTTTTCCCCTGACACGACGGACAGTTTAACATGCAAAAATAATTTTTTTTTTCTTAGATTTTGTATTTAGTTATATACTAAAGGCCAGTGATATCTTCTGCCAGGATAATTCTGAAAGACAAGACTCTTCCCTGCAATAGGGGATCTTCAACGTATTCCACGGTACACACATCGAATGCTGCACATGCACCCGGCGAGTTATGCGCAGGGTTAACTGCTCCGCATCGCTGGGGAGAAGCGGGGAGCACTGATCGGTGCAGAGTTTCATTATCCCCCAAATCCCCAGGCAGGCCAGCTTCTGAAGAGCACAGGCTATGGAATATGCACACCAGCGATGTATCCCAAATTAGCCTAATCATTGCAAGGCAAGTTCTTTCTCTGCGTTAATGGTGCAAGTGTTGTCAACAGTAGTGACATTTGGACTTCACTTCTTGAAACTTAAAAAAGAAAAAAAATCAATTCTAGCTCTAATTTACTGAATACAGCCTTATGTGTTGAGTTGGATGAGCTTTTCAGCAATGCAGGTGCTTTGAGCTGCCAGAAAAGCCCATTGTTAATTAAAAGATTACTTTAGAAAGTCACTAAAGGACTTCATCAGACCATAAACAGCCTTGCCAACAAGAGTCACCTAAAGGCCTCCTAGGTTACAAACCACAGCGGGGCAGCTCTAGAGCTGGACACCGCAGCCAGGAGGTTCACAGCGCTTATTTTTTGCTGGAAAAGCTTAACGCGAACAGCCGGACTGACCGCGATGTGACCACCACACTGAACACATATAGGCCAATGTGCAAATTGACCTAACAACAGCAGCAAAACAGCTCCTCCCCATCATCGGGGAATAATTTGCCTTAAAAGAAAGTGAGCTGCTTGCAAGTCCGCTACATATCTTGACAAAGGCTTGGCCATTATTGACCTGAAACCACTGGCACAAAATCATATGCTTATTAGCTAATTAATCCAGTGTTCTGGCTTTGCAGTTAGTGTAATCAACTTGTTCAAGAGAAGCACTGCGAGGACTGAGTCCTTCAATTAAAGTCAAGAGGACAAATGTGAACTATCCATACTTTGCTCCTGCAGAACATCTTGGAATTCTGACAACTCTGGGATGTGGAGAGCAGCTCCTGCTTCCTCCAACTCGTTGGGGGAAAAAAGAGAGAAGGTAAAAATATCTGAGTATGTCTTTATCTGTACAGCTGCATATTCTGAATCTTGGGCTGTACTGGGACAGTCACCAAGCACAAGCTGCTGAGGGCTGCTAGCAGTCTTGGAACAGACAATGTCACTGAATTGCTCTCATGTTTTACAATCCAGCTTCGTCGTTACAACTGTTACTAAGATCCAAGGCCGACACAATCCCAAGCAGCAGAACACACTGAAAGCGTAGCTTGTATCCAAGTGTCTCCCTTGGGGTGAACTTGTTTTTGCCTTGAAAAACAACTGAGAAGAAACCCAAGGACCCATGCAATGATCTAAACATTATCAGAAGACATTCACCAATGAAGAGGCAGGTAACAGCAAACATATTGTTATATCCATTCGTAGTAAGAAATAATGCTGACAGCAGGATTGATTGAGAAATGTTTCCAAACATGGAGAGATTTCAGGGATTTCAGCAACCATGGCCAACCAGGTTTGTAGAGTATAAACCCATCACTTCTGTAAGCCTGTTGCAAATTCGTTGTTGCTTTATTCTGCCCTACCATCATTACATGGTCACGGATGACTCACTAGAGTAGACGACCACTGGTGCTCTTGAACTGGCAAGGGATGGATAAAAGCAGATAGGTTTTCCACTCTTGTACACAACAGCTTCCTGACTCGATGCTTTCCTGCTATCTTACTGCTACCCTGCCTATATTTAATAAGATGATGATGACTATGTGGGTGGAAGGAAAGGCAAATCTACCTCTTTGGCATGCTTAGTCCTTTATCTCATTGAATAGTTTCCTTGTTTAATGCTGAAGAACTGCATGAAGGCAAGCCACCTAAGAATTTTTGGGTTTCTCAGAGTCTTTTGGGGACATCATTGGCATCTGGGTTTGCAGTTAGTGACATCAACCTGTTCGAGAGATATTTGCTGTCTACCATGCTGTCACCACAGGATGTGCAAGTGAAGTATCTGCAGATATGGGCCTTCCTGGGATACAATGCTCTCTCCAGATGAGTAAAGGTACTCACAGCCTTTTATCTATTGCTTGGCTTTTTCATTTTCAAAGAGGTAATCTGAATCCATGAGACAACAGGGAAGCCATTGTGGGCACAAGTAATTTTTTTTTCCTGCTTTAAAAGAATCTTAGATGTTATCAGTGACAACTGAAAAACCTGATTTCTTTGTCCTGCTATATAAAAGTACCTAAATCAAAAAGCAATGCAAACTGCAGAAAAATGTCAGTATGCTAAATCTTCATATGAGGGGTGAAAAGAAGCAGACGTTGCCCTGTAAGCCCTCACCTTAAAAATTCTGAAATGACAGAACTGATATAAAATACAAGTCCCAGTTCGGGAGTATGAGGTATATGAACAACCACAGTGGAACGTATATATGCATGGATTTTCATGAAATTGAGAACAACGTGTTTTATAAGGGGACATGAAAAACAAAACTGTTGTACATCAGCCAAATTAAGGAGATATTTCAGTTTCAAGTCTGTGCACAAAATAAGAGCGACTAAATATTTTTCAGAAACTAAAAGACGACTATGTTTATTCCTTTTCTAGCACCATCAACCACATTCTTTTGCATATAAATTAAGTCCAAATTTAACAAGAAAAAACATTCAGAAAATATTTGTTAAATTAAATCATCTAGAAATATTTGTGATACGAATTTAAGCATAGAAAGTTATTCATTTATAAAAAGCAATTCTTCTACAACCCTAAGAATTCTTTTTGCCCCTCCCTTTTTTTTTTTTCTCCTTTAATATTTTTCAATAAAACCTATCTGGTACACCTGGCATGCAACCAAGTCCGCAAGAGTGACTAATTGAGAGACAGGGGCACAAGGATGGGAGCTAGAATATGCTTGGGTCATATGAACTTCCTAACCCCAATCTGGATGTCTAAGATGTGCTGACTTTGTTTGGTCTATCTCACCGGATGCTTTCCTTGGCACTGATACAGGTGAGGGGTTTTTGCAGTCAACTACATCAAGTCTTCAACTGTAAAATTCTGAGCAGTCATTTTGATGTTAGAGAGTTCTGACTGAAGCTTTGGCTGGGATATTAAATTCTAAATCCTAAGAACCTAATAAAAGACAAAAATAGTCTTATAAATATTTATAATTTATTCTTATTACATTTTATTTATTACTGCAGAAAGTATGAACCATGGAAAATTACATGGAAGCCATTGAGCTTAGCGTATTATATGTGAAAGACTATTTTTTACATTCTGGAAACAGATAAACAGAAAGGCTTCTAAATAAATCCTTTAAAGCTCCTAATCCAAGACAAACATGATGATTATGATTGTAGAATGCTCCTGCAGAGCATTTGTTGGGTACTGTAATTGTTCTGGGTGGTGGAAATAACCCCTCTACTGATCGCACAGCAGCTGTCGTTAAAAGCTAGAGCACATCTGGTTATTTTACACATACTAAAAATGGCTTCTTGTTCAGACATGCAATGACCACTAAAAAAAAAAAATTGTGCAACCAACTATTTTTCCTGTTAAAATACTTTGACAGTATTCATGCTGGAACTCTTGAGTTATGCCATTGCTTTTTACAGTGGAAGTAATGGTTTTTATTGGCCCAGACTGCTACTACACCCCATAGTATTACGGGGTTTGTTGGGTCTCCTTTTGTGCTGGCAGATCTAGTGAGAATTTGAAGTTGCTGTGAGCTGTATTTAGTGCAAAGGCTATAACTGACAATTGAGATGTCAGAACTAGAATATCAGGGTGTTCTTTTCACCATTCTCTATAATGTAGAAACTAAATTTAAATATGGGCAAGAAAGTTATTTGCCACCTGGTCTTAAGTCTCACATAACGGAGCAAACTTCCTACATTTACAGTGAAATCTGAATCACGGCCAAATTTTGCTCTCTGACACCTTCAGGCTCTTCTTTTGAAGAAGAGAGAGAAATTCAGATCATGATGTTGTGTAGTGAAATATCCTTTTGATTTTAATCAAAACAAGAGACTTCTGTTTATTCTACTACCTGAAGTTCTTTGCCTACAGGCATTATCATCCAAAAATTAAGTTGACTTTGAAGCTGTTGCAATAAAACATAAATGGCCAGCAAACGAAACAACAGTGAAAAAATGGCAAGGGAGAAAACAATAAGCTTCAATTTATCCTCTTACTTCCATATATTTAACCTACATACTTCAGGAAGGAAGGGGCCGGATAACAAATTGATTGCCTTTTTTTGTGAATCACCTTCATCCTAAACTTTTTTATTTTAGCCTTCTCATAACCTTGAAATCCAATAATGATAAAATTCCAGAGATGATATGGAGACCACAAGGGCACTTAACTGAAGTGTACAGTTACAGATATGACATTTAGAATCAGGCCTGGAGTTGGCTGGACAGATTCTCTAATATAATAAAAATATCCTTTTCTTTCCCACATTTTACTATCTGTCTTTGTTTATTCAACCATTCAGCAAACCCAGCTGGATCACAGACATTGTCATCAAAGAAACATTCTAGGTCAGCCAGAATTGGATGCCAATTGTCTAAAAATAAATAGAGGCTTTGTCACTGGAGTATAATTTTAAGGCCCCTGTAATGAATAATGGAATAGAAAAATCTTTCCAAGCAAGTGGGATACACTGATTTCAAGGAGAAAGATTTCACAGTTAATCTAAAATTCACAGTTATTGTAAGCTCCAGATAACCTAATTTTTATTTTACTTCAATAAAATGATACATAGAGAAGCTTATTAAAAGGTTTGGTATTGTTTTTAAATACTTAAAGAGCTGCAGAATACCTTGGAAGGCAGATGAGACTAGCATTTACCTATCACACAGACAAGAAAACTGAAATGATGTGGTGAACCAATTTCCTATAGGTCACCAAGTGGCAGAACTGGGATCAGATTTCACCCTTTCTAGCTCTTATCCCTGATATAATGCACAAATTATTTCCTCTAAGCTAAGAGAAGGGACAAGATAAGAACACATTGCTCTATCAGTATAGCCTAATTGCTAAAGATCTTAAAGGAGCTTAAATAAGAAGCAGAGCACCTACAGAAATCAAAGATGTTATTACAGCCAGAGCCTGGCCCTGTAAACACTGTAATTTAAAGACAATACTTATCTAAAAATAAATTCCTTCACAAAAGTTTTTAAATGCTACTTCCTCAACGAATAAACACAAAAGTTCTCCAACTGACATTTATCCAAGTCTCATCAGCAAAGATGAGATTTTGTCTCAAGTGTCTGTCACTGAGGAATAAAAGATCATGTGGAAACTCACTGTAAATCTATAAATCAAAGAGAATTTTTGCTCTATTTTCTTTGGTCTTCATTAATTCCTACATAAAACATTTTCCAACCTTTTCTACTCAGCTCAAGGTGTCCCAAAAATGGAATGCTGCAGGGAAGACACATTTAAGGTTTGCTTCTGACAAGTTGCATTGTAACAGTGGTTTCTGTATTGGGCAACTTGAGATGCCAGATACATTACAGTAAATGTGAGAGCTACATACCACCGGTAACATCCACAATAATAGCATGAGTGACCATAATCGCAGTTGTGCTTCCTTGTTGCAGGCACTGGATAATTTCGAGCTACCTTTTCACTACTGCATCAAAACCACTGGATAATCCTGCAGAGTTAAAAAGTGGTGCTGGACAATTACAGAGATAATAGAAAATGGACTCAAAAAGAAGTGGCATTCAAATGAACAATTTCCCGATTATTAACTGTCAATTTACCAAAGTCAGAAGTACTGAGGAAGCCCAGAGATTTGGCATGGGGCAGCAGCAGGGTCCTTTACACTGAGTTAGAAATGTTATCATTTCAAGTTTTCAGAAATGAACCACTTTGTCCCCAAATCCTTTAACTTGTTAGAATGAATCCCACCTGGCAAAGTGAATTCCAGTTCTATTAAGAATACAGTAATCATTTATAAGAGTACAGTTTCAGAATCATTAAGCCAGATTCAAGGTACCTCTTTGTTATCTCCTTTTCACACACAATGGAGGGAGAACAGGAAGGGAAACTTTCGATCTCCAGCTATGCAAAGAATGAAGGTTAATGCGAACCCTCGCTCTGTGCTGGGACAGACTGCACATTGTATAATTTCATCTTTTGTACGCAAACTTTTTAGACTGGCTCAGTTCTTATGACAATAAAGTACTACACATTAAGAAGCTTTATAATGCAGTAATAGCCTCACATTTTTTGTAAACTCTATTAGTGACCGTACTCCTGCATCCCAATAGAGAAGGTGCTTTTTCTAAAGTTACACTTAGCAACGGCAGGCACAGGATTTGAGTAGTAGTAGTTTTGGCTTTCAGTCCAGCACTCAATAGATTATATGACATTAAGGAATGGCCTACATCCCCAAGCACCATAAATTCAAGTCCTAAAACAACAAAGTATGTCAATAGTTCTTTTAGGAATGGGAGTCACTAAATTGATCTTCACTGAGCTGGTTCTGTTTTTCGCTTGTTCAGTATTTTGAAATCATCAAGATAAAACGTCCAAAGAATGACACAGTAACTGAGTAAGATTCAAGTTAATATAATCCACTGCTGCTTGTAAAACCAGGGAATTACTGAACACATTGCTATACTTCTGGCATTGCCTCTCTGAGATATAAGCTCTCTGATGTTGCTGTAAAATATATTAGAGCTGATGTTACATCCAACCAATTTCTAACCTTCCATAAGCGGCAGAAATTGTTTAAAATCTAAAGCAAACTATCCCAGACAAATAATTTTCTAATTGGCTGGAAATCTACTGCTCCTTAAAAAAAACTCCTAACAAAATACTTCTTTACAGTGCTCTAATTCTGTAAGCGTTACAACTCAAAAGTTTCTTAGGTTTCTCAGTGCTCATGCGTTCATGATAAAAATAGTCTGGAAAAAAAACATTTAAACAGGAAAAAAAGGAAGAAAAGGTTTTGCACGTTTTTCTCATCAGGTTGGATTCTAGTTTTCTATTAAAGTTATTCCAAGAAAGAAATGATTCACACTCCCCAAGTTTAAATGCTGAGAAATTTATGGTATCTTCCATCCTCGCCCTGCCTGCTCCAATGAGCCTGCAAGCAATGGGAATTAAAAGCCACAGCAATGACAAGAACGTGAAACCAATGCTTCCCAGCCTCTCTGGGAGAACATGTCGGATACTTGTGACCGCAAGCTTGCCTTTGTTTACTCTGTTTTGAAATACTTCATATTCTGATCAGTTCTGTGGTTGAAAAAGGCTTAATGAATAAAACCTGCTTTAGAGATAATACACAGACGGTTGTGAAGACAATTCCCTGTAAACACTGATACACAAACACTACCATAAAGATGTAAAAGATAAAGGCTGTCTGAAGTTACTCTAAGAACAACCTCATAGTCTTAATTGACACAAAACAAGCAAAAACGTTTATCAACAGATCTATCTCTTCAGAAGGAAGAAACGAAAGCTGTAAGGACTCAGCGATCATTATTTTCTCCTGCTGATGAGATACAGACAGGAAGCACTCAAAGGGAAAGGTGACAAGATAACGCAGGTTGTTCTGCACAGCTGGAAGAATTTATTTCTCCTAAATTAAAAGATCAGCTCAAGGGGAAAGTTTAAGGAGCTGGAAGGAGCTGACCTCACGTGGTGGTTTTGTGCTCACTCAGTGCTGAAACACTTGCTGGAGCATGGCTTCGCTGCGCCTTTCTTTCCAGCTGGCTGCGTACAGGCAGAAAGGGTTTCACAACACCTTGCCCAGACTCCAGGCCAGGGAAGCTCAGCTGTTAAAAGTCCCAGTCCCTAACATCACATCCCCCTTCCAAGTTAGAACTTCGAAACACATTAAAAGATTTAAAGACCAACATTAACATAACATGAAATATTTACCGTCAACCTTGTGGTTAAGTTATTTATTGTTGCGTTAGGAAAATGCTGTCTGTGCCAGCGCTTGAACCTTCTGGGCTGTCTTGCAATACTGGTACTGCTAAGGCAATGAGGCTTGCTCGCTGGTTCCCTGCCTTGGCATTCATGGTCTCATCCTATAGCCCCTGCCTGTTTGAAATGTTTTCTGGCAAAATCACCTTCTTTCCTCCTGGAATTTGTGCATCTATCTTCTGTTACTGCCTGTGTGGGTAGACTGTCTCACACAACCACAGGACGAGCTCATGAGACATCCCTGCTCCTTGTAACCGTTCTTTCCCATTGCGGACCCAAACAGTGTCATTTTTGAAGACAAAAGCAAAAACATTAATATGTTGGTCTCATGAGATTTTCAGTCCAAGTTTTTCAGACATCACTTTCTATGCAGTGCAGGCATTCTCATTTTCATTCTTCCGTTGTACAAAGTCACAAGGTGATTCTCAATGCTTCATTGCTGCTATTCTGTAATTTAACAGTATCCAGTACAGACTGGTTTGCAAGGGTTTTAATGGATCTGAGGCTACCATAAACTTTTGGATTAAAACAAGTAAGAAAGACTGAACAGTCATGGTGTATCTTTTCAAACACACTTTTTGAACAAAGCAATGAAAACCTGAGTTTGCTACCTTAAATAAAACCTCCTCTAGTCCTTACAAGGCTTATTGAATTCACACACTGACACTGGAGATATGCTGCCTCAAGCCTCCTGCTGTAATAGCTTTAAGTATTTTCTGCAAGATCCCATCCCCTGTGGTAGCTCTGGCAACTGCAGGCCACATTGTGTCTGAATCCGGACAGGCTTTGTTTGTGTATAGTTGGTTTTGATCAGGTTGACATGTACTAAATTTAACTCTGGTCTTTGTTCCACTGTGCTTTTGGCAAAAGCTCTAGAAACAATGTCTGCAAACATAAAATGTCTAATAGTTTTGTATTTCATTGGCTAATCGTGTATCTGCAGTCAAAAGAGCAATCTTTATATTCTAGGGGGATATCACCCATTTGCTCTATCTGGCAATACCAGTTAGTGGCTGATGGTCAGCTGGCCTCTCAAAGACAAATCACGAAAACTTCTCACATAGATGTATTAAAGCCAAAACCTCCTCCTCTTTTTGACTGTACCGGTGCTTAATTATTTTTTTAGCAACTAGACATACCAGTTCCTGGCCTTCAGTTCTGATTACACAGAGGTAAAAGAAGTGTTCAAAGTTAGAAAGCTTAAGTCATTTCGGTACTGTTGCAGTCCTGGTTGTTTTGGGGTTGGCAGGTGGGGGGCTGTGTGTGTGTGTGTGTAGAATTTGTGGATTTACAAACAAGTCCATAAGCTGTCTTTATCCATCCGCTTCCTTAGGCTGCTGATTCAGACTTCTCACATAGGAACCTCTTCTGCATCTCTTCCTAGTCTATCTAGGACAGCACAGTAGTAATTGCTACATCTTTAATGTGACTCTTCTGCACACTTTCTTGTGTTTCTCCAAATGTGTTACTGACATTACACGGATTTGATGCTCTACATTGAAATTTCTTTCTCGTCTCTTTTTTAAACTCAGCTATACTGCCTCTTCTGAAATCCACTACTCCAGACACCCAAATGCAGTTCCTCCCCTCCCGCACTTACGAGCCACGGATCTGTCCAACCCAAGCCACATGCTGAGAAACCACAGAAGAGCAGTGCTCCTTCATTCCTCCTCCCTGCCCTCATCTTCCATCTGCCTCCAGGCTCATCCTAACTCTCCCTCTCCTCTTCTGCTCCCAGTCCTCCTTCAGTGCACAAACTGATTCATAACCTGAACATCTTAGCTTCAAGCCATACACCACCTTCTGCCTCCTCCATGGGGCCCTTTCCAGTACACAAGTTCTGCTGACCATAAGTCAGACTAGCACATTATTTATCGCCTTTCCTCCCAGCTGAGTACATATCCAAATATAGTGACAGTGATGCTGAGACTCAAAAGAGATTTTTCTAGCATATGAACACAGCCGAGACTGCTGCAACGACCATGCATCCAGTCAATAAATAGTTCTGGCAGGCCAAATTGTCCCCCTGGGCTGTCCATTGGCCATCACTGCTCTGTGCTATCAAAACTATGCTGTAATTTTCAACAGAACATCTCTGGTGTTGAACTGAACTCAAATGATAATCTGAGAAAACTGTCTCTTTCAAAAAGATTAAAATGCAAATAAAAATATTATTATGCTTTTTATGGGCTCTTGTTATGGCCCTCCTGTCCTCACGAGGAGGCAGAGCAGTTGGATTAAACAAAATAAAATATTTAACACACGTTTCTGCTGGACTCCAGCTCTATGATCCACATGGTTTGTGGCTGCAGGTCTCTTATGTAGTATTTTGTATCCTTCCTCATGCACAGCAGCAGAGCTGTACCCATCGTTTTTACCACAAACCGAGTGGCTTGCTTTGATGGACAAATTGTACTGCTTTAAAAGCATTTTTGCTTCTGAAGCTCTTCCATCAGATTGCTATCAGAATCTGATCTCTTATCACAGAAACAATAAAAAACCCTTCAGAATTGAAAAAAATGGTTCTTGAAACTTTGCTTAGTCACAGGGTTTTCTATGATTTCGACCACTTCAAGCACCTCTCTCAGAAGGTAAAAACACATCTCTCCTCTGTACTGCAAATCTTACTGGAATAAAGCACTGTTCCAATTTCTTTGATTTAATTTCACAAGTACCTTTCTCTTTCCAAGTTAAAAAGAAAACAAGTGTCTCAAGTGTGTCAAAACCAGCTATTACCATCCAACGGTATTCCTTTTTGTTGTGCTCAGTCCATTCCTGTTTAAACTTCCCTGTACACCTAGCAAATTTCAGCTCCGGTGCACATTTTACATCCTCCATTCTCCCATTGAGGATATCTTCTATTTTCTTTTTATGCCTCGTACCACATGGAATTCAGTGATGACACGGGATTTTTGAAAAACCGTGTGTGCGCATTTGTGTTGGGTTTTTTTTAATTGTATGTTGTGTTCCAAGTTGGCTATGTAAGATAACAACATAACCTTCACAATCCTCTGCATGTACTTTGTCTCAAAAATTCAGCTTTTTGAGATAAAAAAATTACAAAATTTTTTGTAATTTTGTAATTACACCCTGCTGGTGAGAGCATGATGACCTGGCATAATTAAGTTTTTTCCTGAAATAAGTATTTTAGAGCTCTCACGTTGCTAACAAGAAAGGCTGTGGAAGAAGGACTATGTAACATAACATTGACAGGACTGATTTTGTAATGAAAAAATATGATATTGGTGAGGAAAGGAGTCTCAAGCAACTCAACTGAAATGACACAGGAGTATCAAACCACCATGAAGAAAATGAGAAGGAAAAAAAAGTGACACTCCCTTGTATTTTCTGATCTCAATTTCCTCTCACACTCCAATGTTGTGATTTTTACATGAAGTCATAATTTGAGATCACATTTATGGTGTTGTGCCAGAACCTTTGTGGTCCTGCCCGCTTTGGGATAAAAGAGCTGGAAGCCTGACAGTGATCAAGCTGCTGAAGTTTTACCTGGCAGCCACTACGGAACCCAAGGGACCGAGTTGCCCAAATCATTCTGAATTTGAGAAAGGTCATTAGGTCTTTGAAACCAGTTATACAAGAGTGGCATAAGCATATTTCAAAGGCACTAGCGCAGTATATTCATGAAGTTTCAGCAAAAAGCACAACCAACAAGGAATGTTAGGGCAGCCAGGAGCCAGGAAGGCAGCCTTTGATGGGGCTATGAGAACACAGACGAGGGGAAACCAAAGCAAAGCCAAAATAAGAAGATTCTTAAGGAGCTAAACTTTTCCTGGATCAACTAAAGAAAAAAGATGCCAAATACTGTCCTGGGGGAGAAACAAACCCCTGATTAGACATATGGACAACTATTGTAAATAAAGTGTAGCAGAGTAGAGAAAGTCTACGTTTTTACCTAAAAAGAACAGCTCAAAAAGGCTTCAAAGAACAGCACAAAAATGAAGTTTTCTGTTTAAGCGGATTCTTAAGGTAGTGCTATGTAATCCTAAGAATAAACGATTCATGCCTGTTTTTCCGCAAAAAGAAAAAAAAAAGCAGAATCAAAATAATTCTAAAGCAACTTGACATTTACAGCTTACATATAATACAATAGTCTAGTACCAGAGAAGTCTGCGCAAAAACTGTGCAAGTTAAAGAGCCGTCTTCTGTTAGGCCCATACTTTCAAAAACAAAGGTTCCCTGCTACCTATAAACATTGCTTCCAAAATATAAAAATAAGGCCTGTGCTTTTTTAAGGGGATGCCTCTAATCCAACCTAATTTAAAAGCCATCTGGGTCCTCCTTTTCATTGGGTTCTCTGTTCAACTCTCCTATTTTTGAGGCTACAAGGGAACATTATACCTTAAAAGACACATTACACCTCTTCCACAATTTAAAACAGAGATTTTAGAAGAAAAGTTACCTAGTGTCCACCAACATATACAAAGATGAAGGAAATAATTAAAAATGAAAAGTCTCAGTAACTGAAGTGCTGGCCATGTTTAGCATCAAAACAAAACCATCAATGGCGCAAGCTTCTACAGGAAAACAAACTTCTTTGCTAGCCAGATGACAGAGGTGGAATCGATACAGCCAAATTCTCTTATACCCATATATGTATTTATATTTAAGTGTTACATATTTCCTATATATTTTCTAACGGAGGGAGTACAGTTTTCTTTGATCAGTAATAAGGGCTGGTCTCAACTATGATGCATTCATACCTCAGGTGAAGGTTTCACAATGATGCTTACAAAGCATTGTTTATGTATTTGCAAAAATATCCCAGCCAGGATCATCTGTCGCTGAGGAATGCAAATGTCTCGGGATGCTCCAGAACACCCCTCTGTTGTTATCCTTGCCCTATAGCTCTTTTTTTATTATTAGATTGTAAAACTTTGTTCACTGAAACAAAATATTTTTGTTCAACAGTAGATTTCCTTTACCACATATACAGTCTTTCTGAGAAAGCACACAGCTACCAAATTATGCCTTTAAACAGTTCTTTCAATTCCTCTCAGCATCTATTGGGCAGAGAAAATAATTTTGTTTGTATTTTCTAACTACTGCGCTGGCTATGACACCATCATTCCCCAACAGTATTTCAGTCAAAAGGCTTCACAGAGAGAGGCATATGGGAACTGTTCCTCCAAATTTTTTCCTTTTTAAAGTAGCTACTCTCAAAACAATTCTGCTCGTAGCTAAACACTTCAATTTTTGCACTGTCCGTAACAATTACAAATATGAAGGAAAAAGTGTAATTTTAAAGTCATTTTCTCAAAGAATGCATCACAAACTCAACGCCGCAGCATCATGCTGAGCATGGTCAAACTGAGAAGTCACTGCTGCTATTTTCTGGGGGTTTTTAATTCAACTTCCATAGCACCTGCAACAGAGCTATGCAGGCTACATGCCTCAGAAAACCTGCACACGCAGGACCACTTATGTTAGTAAAATTTAACACAGACAACTCTTTTTAAACACGAGCTCTTGCTGCTTATAGAGCCTGGCACAAATCATTCCTTCCAGTAAGATGCTATCAACAACAAAGCAGATAGCGTCATATGAACCATAAAACTTAATGGACCATAAAACTAAATACATCATAGCCTCACGGGAGGCAGCTATCGTTATTATTGCTGTGCAAGTTCATACTCTTTAAAGAGATGATTCAAAAGCAGACTGGATTATTTCTTATTTTTTAACACTGAAAAATTTTGGCTTTTATTTTTCTCCCCTCACAAAACCATTTTATTTCAACATATTTTGGTTTGAATACCGCAAAATTAAATGGTTTTTGTGTGCGCTTTTACTCCCACATTTCCCTACTTTGACTGTTTATTATATTGCAGGTTTTTTTCACTGAAGCAAATACAGAAAGAACTTTCCAAATCAGGAAAGAGGAAGTCTGGGGATTTTTTAGCTTTTGATTTTTGCACTCAGTTGGGTTGAAAAAAGCAAGGATTTTTACTTCATTCAAACATTTTGCACCAATTTGTGCTTTAATAATAATTACAGTAAAAACGCAAACAGATGACAAATCAATTTATCATTTTAATAAAATGTTTTACTTGAAATGGAAAACGCAATTCTCAAATTCAACATTTGGAATTAATATGGCATTTGTATGAATTTAGAAAAAGTTCAAATTAAATGTCAGTTCTTGTACTGACATCAAGGTCTGACTAATAAAAAACAAACCAATTAACCACAATGGCTGAAGTCTGTGACTTTTAAGTTCTTTTCTTGATCATTAGTGTTTGCAAATGCTTGGAATAAGAGCTGCTGGATGCCATGTGCCATTACAGAATTGGAGCTGGGGAAAACCACCAACTTGTCGGTTGTGTTTTCCTGGTCTAAGCAAAACAGATTTAAAGAGATATTATTCACTTTCAGGGGATAATTTAAATAGCACTGATTTTCTTTATGCACTATACTTCCCTTTTTTACAATTATGCACTAGTCCACAGTTAAAAGGATGCAGGAAACCCTGAAGAGGAAAAAGTATAGATTTGCCTGGGAATTTCAATTACTTAAGGAGAGAAACAATGAGGAAGGTCAAAATCTCTCTCACTCAGTATTGACAAAGTCTGAGAAGTAGGACTGCACTGTTAGAATTTTACAATTTGTATAGATTTTTAGATAGAGGCTGGAAGGAAAAGCTTAGTATTTCAGGCAGGAGAAAAATTATAAAACAAACAAATACTTATGAAACAATCTGGCTTAGTCTGATGTTATGGAACAGGAAATAAGATTAAAACTCTGTTAAAAACACGGAATGTCGGCACTTCACTCTAGAAGATGCTGGCTTCCAAGACACCACAGAAGACATCAGCTTTGACCAAAACCTAACAAAGCACTGACTTCACTAACGGTTCACTACAGCATGATTGCACACTGAAAAGTGCTAGAGGAAACGAGAGACTGACATGAACGCACTAGTGCTGCTACTGCTGGCAACGAGATCAAAAACACTAACATTGTCCATTCGGTCAGCTATTTTGCAACATTCTAGGAATTCGTTTACTCCTCTGACTCTTTCAGCTTTGCTGCAAGTTTTCATCAGAGCTTTCCAGAAAAACAAGTGATACTGAATTACCGTACAGTGAAAAGCAGAATCACAATTTAGTGGTATTTAACTGTGGTTTCTAGCACCATTGCAAGCTATTAAATGTGTTACTATAAAAAAGAGACATGTTCACAGAAAAAGAGGACCCAATTCCAAATTCAGATGTTCTGACTTTGTAAGGGTGTCATTCCTTTTTCATTAACCAAGTCAGTCTCGATCTACGCTATCATCAGTGAAACAAAATTCTACTCTTTTAAAGGCCAGTGACAGATTTTAAATAAAAAATAAATTAAAAAATAAAAAATCAAGTTTGACAGCGGTCTCCAAATATATTCCATTTTCCTCCCATAAGAATGAAAGATACAGTACTCAACACATGGAAAACTAAAGCATCTGTGTATCTTCGACAAAGTAACTCCAGAAAGTCACAGATACTGGTAAGCCAAGACTTGTATTCTTCAAAACAAGGACCTAAATTAAATTTTCCCAAAGGAAAGGAGCATTTCTAATAAAGACATTTGCAACTGATATACCTAATAAATGCTTTTATATAATGATATTTTTCTAAAAGAACAGAAGAAAGTGCCCCCTGAACAGTTTTATCTACCCATTTCTAAGTCAATCATTCAGAATCCTGGATTTCCTGAACTACTATTTATCTATTCCAGATTACGTACGTGGACTCAAATGAGAATCATCTTAATTTGGAAAATCCCCATGGAAGAAGGAGCATTTGTTCCTCGTGTTTGGGGCTTTTAAGTATATACTTACATAAACGGCCATGGAATACACTCAGGAAACTCAGGAGTGATTTTTTTGTTGTTGTTAGGAATTCAGTGTTGAACTAAATGGACTCCAAATAATGGTAAAATTGTTAGCATCACTTGGAAGAGAATTAGGCCAATAACAAATGTTTTTGACAGTTCCATTCCCATTATGCAAGTCTAAGTCATATTTTAATTCAAAACAGATGATTCACTGATCACTCCTTTCTTCAGGTTTCAGATAGCATCTCTCTGACATACCACCATCAACAATGAAAAATACACACCAAAAAGTAAAGTCATTTGGTATTTTACCATACGCTTTTGAAGATTAGCGCCCTGTTCTCTGGTAGTGCACAGAGATACAGACAGAACAGTCATTCCTTTAGGAGATTTACAATCTGGGTACACACCAAAATGCAACCCGTTAGCACAAGGCTGTACAAGACATACGCAGACTGAATATCATAGGCAACAATTTTATCTTCACTATTGACTTCTGGCATACCTCTGTATGCAACAACTGAGACACGTTCTCTTTTCTGTACACTTACAACCTATTTCTACCACCTGACAAATTCTTTTTGCAGATTGACCTGTTATAAAACAATCTTATCTTGAAGGAAAATACGATCCCACCAAAGTCAACAACAAAAGTCACTGTGCCACTGTTGAAGCAATCTCACTCATTTCTCAGAGCATGGTCTCTGGTTCGGTCTTGCAGCTTTCTCCTCTCTACACAGACATCTCCTTTGTTCATACTTACAGCATAGCAGATGTCCTATCCTTTAACTGCGCGCTATTTTCTTCCTCCTGTTATTTATTAGAAATGCTGTAATACTTTCTGCTAAAAGAAAAACTCAAAACCCCAAAATCTCACAACACAGATCTGGAATTTAGAAGTACTGATCAGTATTTTTTCATTGCTAGCTGTTACATCTACTTACTGGCACCATTGACATTTTGCCTCTGGCTGAATTTGACACATTACAGAAACTTCTGCAACTATCAGCATCTTTACCAGTGACACCCATGAAATGACTGACTTTTGGAGTCAACACTGGAATACCAACTCAGAAGTAAAACAGAGCGAGTCTTGGAAACCATACACAAACTAAGTGTAAGATGGACCGGATTTGAAGACGGTACTACTTCTGTGTCACTACTGTGGGACTGAGATACCTCATTTCCAGCGTCGTTACAAGCCACCTATAACAAAACAGTTAACTAGAAAATCACACTAACATGATAAATAACTTAGTTCTAACACTTCCTCCTGGTGAACTCTGTAACACTTCTGCTGTTTAACACACATATTTAGCAACATTCCAGAAGCATGGAATGACATGTTTCAGGAATAAAAATAGTTGTAAAAAAATGAAGCAATTTATAAAACAGATTCATTCATAGCTCAACCCTGGTTGGAGCCCAGAGTTTCTATCAAAGAAAAAGAATATCTGCGTGTAAAGCAGTACTGTTTTTCGCTTCCAGACCAGTCAGGAACTGATAGCTTGAGCTGAATAATTGATGGAGCCAGTAAACAACAATTAATCCCAGCAGACTGGATCAAACACAATGAAGCAAGTTTATAATTTAAAGTACTTATTCCACAAAGAAGAATTTTGATCACAGAACACTAAAGAAATGGCTAAGGCAAGCTACAGTGGATGATTTTCCACACATACTTTCCAAATGTTGCTCACAGTAGTACAGAGACGCACTTCAAATAAAGTGAATGTATCTCAGCTAATTAAAATAGCATCTGAGATCAGAACTGAATACTGTGCTGTTGATGTGGGATTTCAATGTCTAAAATAATCAATAAAGTGGTCATCTTGTAGTTTTTTCAATGTATGTGCTTGAAATAGAAACACATATTAACTATTAAAAAATACACTCAACTATACGGCATCCTACATGGTTTGTTCCAAGTCAGCATACAAATCACAATATTATGCTCTTTGATCATCCTTCTTTGAACATCTCCAACTCTGGAGACATTCAAAACCCGCCTGGATGCCATCCTGTGCAAGCCGCTCTAGGAGACCCTGCTCTGGCAGGGGGGTTGGACTAGATGATCTCCAGAGGTCCCTTCCTGGTGATTCTGTGATTCTTCAATTTATTAGATATTTGCTCAGCTATTTTGAAATATTTTAAGGATTCTGGAAAATTGGACTGAAAATATATTTGAACTACAGAAAGGATTAAATACATAGACAAGAGATATAATAGTCAATCAACTGGAGTAATGTGTCCAGGGCTCCCCAGTTCAAGACGGACAGGGAACTACTGGAGAAAGTCCAGCAGAGGGCTGCAAAGATGATCAAGGGACTGGAGCACCTCTCTTATGAGGAAAGGCTGAGAGACCTGGGTCTGTTTAGCCTGGAGAAGGGAAGACTGAGAGGGCATCTCATCAATGCTTATCAATATCTAAAGGGCAGGTGTCGAGAGGATGGGGCCAGGCTCTTTTCAGTGGTGCCCAGTGACAGGACAAGGGGCACAAACTGGAACACAGGAAATTCCATCTCAACATGAGGAAAAACTTCTTTACTTTGAGGGTGGCAGAGCACTGGAACAGGCTGCACAGAGAGACTGTGGAGTCTGCTTCTTTGGAGATACTAAAAACCCACCTGGATGTGTTCCTGTCCAACCTGCTCTAGGTGAACTCGCTTTGGCAGGGGGGTTGGACTAGATGGTCCCTTCCAACCCCCACCATTCTGTGATTCTGTGAACTGGTAAAAATCTCACTAGGTTTAACATTACCTTGTTAAAACCCTGAAAACTCTGTGTAAATCACAGGTTTTCTTCTAAAAAGATAAGCTCATTCTTCATTTGCAATCAAGCCACGGTGGTTTAATTTATAGAAGAGATAGCTTTTATGACCAAACTTGGCAAAAGCAATTGTTTTAACAGAGAGGAGACAAAAACAGGGAGCCATTTCCCATGTCCACATAATTAAATCAGTCACAAAAGATTTCCGAAGTCATGACCACTATTTGTGAAATACCACAAAATCCCATTGATCTTTTAACCTAGGCAGACAATATGGAAATCTGGAAACCGATTTAAGTCATCAAGATTTACCATTGCGCTTAACATAGTGGAAAGATTAATTATATTAATGGCCTGAACTCTATACTTGCCATTCAGTAACCTGACAACACTTACACACGCACACACTTATTTTGTTTTTCATTAGGATGAAATGAGATCTCTCCATGTTGAACAGCTAAGCAATCATCAGGGTCTGCCAGCAGCAAGCAAGTAGTTGGTATCCAGCCAAGAATATTAGCATTATAATGTATCCAGTATCAACCCATCATGGGCATTGACAGTCCAATTGTCTCAACCATTCCCAAAATCCTTCTGGGGTTGGAATTTGGGATGTGGGACAGTGATTTCTGAACACACACATGATCCCAGACGCATCCCTAATATTTAAAATAAGTGAGGATATTAGAGCATACAAAGTGGAACAGTGATGGGATAAGGGCAAATCTGCAGCATAAAGACAGGGTTCATATCACATGATGAGAAAAATCATAAATGAAGAGCACTAAAAAAAATAAACAAAACAAAAAAGAAATGATTTCTCTAGATTAGCACAGCAAGATAGCTTTGTGGTGACTGCTATTCTACAAGCAGAGATTTTTATTACCAAAATCTCTAATAAGAGACAGCTTAGACCTATGCCTTCTATGAAGGTGGAGAAAATTATTTTTCCTTATATTTAAAAGATTATCATTTCATATCTCATCTCTTCTTATTAAGTTTACAGCAATATTAAAACAAGATTTTGGTGAATAAAGAACATAATATACTCCAAAATAGAGAACATATTCTTTGGAGCATTATAAATGCTCCTGTCTGCTTCAATGGAATTTTAATGGAACAACCCACCCTCTTAGGAGAAAAATAAAAAAAGATGACAGAAAGTATTATCCTTTTCCAAAACCTTCATTAAACAGCCTTGCTTTACAACCACCACAGATCACTCTATGGACTCTGTCGCTCAGGGACTGTATCAAAATACGTATAAGAGATTAACGAATCACCTTTATTCATTCTTTCCACCAGTCAGAACATTTTTACAAATGGAAACAAGTAATTTGGAAAAAAAAATCCTAATACGTATCAGTATTAAAATAATGGCTGATTTTAACCTATCTCTCTACATTTGCCTACTTTTGATCAGCAAGCCAGAGAAAAACAAGCAGTTTGTGATGTGACAAGGGTAACGGTGCAAGGCTCCGCAGGTCATTGAGACAGACATTCTATCGGATACTGGGACTTGTGAACAGAAGACAAAAATAGTTGCGTGACATAATGTCTAAATCTTGAGAAGTGCTAGGGAAAAACTCTATGTTTAAAACACAGACATTATATTATGTGCTTACAGCCAAGTATCTGCTGGAATTTACCGTTTGCTCCCAAAACAAATCTTTACCTGCGTCACTGAAATGAAGCATGAAAGCAGGGTCAAATTTGAATCTGTTATTAATGGGAAGCTATTTCTTTATTGTTACACTTTGCCAAAAGCTGAAGTGACAAAAAAATGCCATAAATGTGAGATTTAGCTGCCAGAGACTTTGTTTACTTTGCCTTCAGCAAAGATTTATTTTGTTTTTAGCATATAAAGGTAGGCTGGGTCCCAATCTAGAAAAGACAAAAAACCACAAGACAAAACCACTGTGTGGCTGTTGATGTAATTAATGGTAATTAGTAGATGGGGAAAAGCTTCTTAAACAAGTTGACTTGAAAGGCAACTGCAAACTTTCTTACATGTTATCTCTTAGATGCTAGACTAAGATCCTGGATGAGACAAAGTATTATCACAATAAAATTAAAGGCATCACAATTACAGCTGCCCACAAGAAACGATCAAGGACTTCACATAAAGAAGCAGAGCAAATGCCAGCAAATAACAATCATGAAGTGGCTGATGAGGAATTCAAAAGGAAGTTGAGCATTCTTCACGAAGGGCTACAGCCTGAAGATGCTTGTCCTTTTACAGAATGGTAAAACAAAAATGTCTTTCTAAGTCTCGGACCAGTACTACGGACCCAATGAGAGCTAGTGAACTTTAGTGGAGCCAGAGAGTAGAAGGCAGGCGTGCCCATGATTTCCTAAACTCACATTTTAAACCAGGTGCTGAACTGCAGATTAACAACAACAATTAATGACCTTTGATAGACTACAACATATAAGTATCTACACACCAAACCTTAAGTAGGCTAAAACGACTTAACATTCGCTTTATCTCCAAAGCAGCAATTCCTTTCTTCCACTCCTGATAAACTTAGTTAAGCCTGTTTCTTTCTTCCTCGTTTCCTTCCTTTCCCACATATGAAATCTATTTGGACACATTTATCTGAAAAGCATCATAAAGCACTCTTTCCACCCTCTATTACATTTACATGAAAACTTCGCCACATGTCAGATCAGTTCATTTGTGCATTAAGTGTACAAATGTATAATAGTTACTGCTTGTGCCATCCCACACTGATACAGAGATGCTGCCTTTTATTTCATCATCATATAAAGGCTGCTTTAAAGTTGAGAGAAGAAAATGCAAAAATATTTGCTAATTTTGCAGAGTCTTTTAAACAGTCCCTACTCGAGGTTAATTAGAAAAAAACAAGTTAACCCAGCATTCAGGATCAGCAACCGGCCAATGAAAGATTCTTTTCAATAGCTGGAGATATCACAAAGAAAGTAAATTCATCTCAGTTATCATTTTTTTCTCAGCAGCATGGCATTTAGATAGCTAATTTTAGTTGAGTATTGAAAAGGCTGGGAAACGGTGCCACTACTATTTGATACAACCGAACAACCCCCCCCTAAAAAGCAGAGTTGTACATGTTCTGCATACACCAGGGCAAAGACTCATTTTGTCTTGTCTGTTCATCCACTGATTTCATGTAAACTTAAATAACATATGGAAAAGAGGCAGAGGCTCTAGAAGTCCCTGCTAAGCACTCTGAAAATGGGGAAATATTTATCCATCTTGATGAATGAAATAACATTGAATTTCAAGACGACGAAACTACTTCAAGGGAGTGCCAATGTATACCTGCTACATCTTGGAATAGAAAATGTAGTAATAAACATGCCTTAGAGTGGAAAACGTTGAAGTACTGACAGCAGTCAGGTGTAACAATTACTACATTTGAGAACGAGCCATGCTGCTGGGAAAAAAGTTTTTCCTCTTGACCCAGTTCAGGATACTGTTCTTGGTGATGTATCAGACATGGACATAGTGGGTTTTCTCCATAAAATAAAGCAGTATTTTCTGGCACAAAATAGTGCAGAAAGAAAACTAAGTGCAGCCAGTTTGTAAATGAAACTTATGACCCAATATCGTCTGCAGGGATCTGATACCACTGACTCTCTGGTACAAAAGATTGTTTTTACTGCCTTCCCAGCAGCATGCACCATAAATGAGTAAGACGACGGAGACAGCACAATGGAAAGAAAAACAACTTAAATCTCAAAAAGGTGAAGGAGAAGACTTGTATACATAGCAGCAACTAGGTACCCTTTTTTGTACACTGCTCAAAATTTGCCAGGGTCATCACTCCCACTCCTTTTAAACAAATCTTAGTTTAAGAAAAGAGTTACAATACATCTTTAAGCAATAAAAAAAGTGACAAAAATTACCCGATGTGGTCAGATTAATGCTGTGAAACTGTCATCCAAAAAAAAAAAAAAAAAATTTAAAAGACTCCTGCCTTTTTTTCTTTACGTTAAATCTAAAAAAAACCCAAACCACTATTAATCACTTGTTAAGTAACAGAATATTAAAAAATGTGCTAGGAAAATATTGACGTTTTCCATTCTTTAAAGAAAACAGAGAAAGTATTTTACACATTTTTTAATTTAAAACCATAAGAATAAAAATTGAAGCTACTTTCCAATCATGGCGGCTTTCACTATCTGCTACATCTTTCTGTACTGATTAGTGAACTTAGACATCCAAGAATTCATTTCTGAAATTTTACATATTTAACTGGGACAGAAGTACAATTAGACACAAAGAACCAGTACACACTCTCACTCTTATAAAAAAGTGTGTTCACTGTCAGGCTCTCCAAGACAGCTGAAAGGCAGAAGGATTCCCCAACTCAGTGGCACAGACATGGAAAGAAACGGTCCTGTCACTGTAACTGCATTAGAATTTAAGTCTTAATGAAATAATACAAAATCCCTGGAGTTGCAACACAGGTATTTTTCAAAAACGTTAACTCATAGAGCAAGGCCTGCTGACTTTCAGTGAACTTCTAAATCACTCATCATTTTCGCTGAAACTGGATAAATTATATTATGTAGTAAAAAACATATGGCATCTTCAATTAGATATTAGAATTAGTTTTGCATTCTGTAACTACAGAGAATGTATCTTCCCATCAATACATCTTAAATAGCAGTTCCCCTTCTGTGTTTTTTTTCCTATTTTGTTATGTCTTGGTGACTGCCATTGAAGGACGGTATTTTCCCCAAGTACTGTCCCTTCGTATTGGTGTAGAATTATTCTGTTGTTGTATCGTCAAATATAATAACCTGGAGTAAACACTTTGCACAGATTTGTTTCAGGAAACTTATACAGAACGATGACAACAAGGGCCACTGGACATCAGTTGCCGTCCTACTGGAGATCAGTTGCCATCCTACTGGACAGCATCCTACCCTGCTTTACAATTACAAAAAGGTGCAAACCTTCTGCAAACACATTTTAAATTCTCCAGTTAAACTACACCTAACAGTTTATTACAGCTACTTTTTTTAGTTACCCATACATAATAATACAAATGTTACTGTTTTTCTTATAATATTAATTTTTCTAGATATATTTTCTACATTACTGATCACCTAAGTAGTAGGGGTTTTTTCCCCCCCAAGCTTTTTTTTTTTTTTTTAATCAACACATTTCTAACTTTTAATACACTTATCTGCTTCAAAATTAAGTCTCAATTTTAATTTGCTAAAATACTACTTTCTCTAGCAAACTAAGTTTTCAGAACTAAAAAGTATGGTGGGTGTTTTCGATGATCTACTTTGAGGAACAGTCAAAGTGGAGAACACCTCTTTTATGGAATGCCAAATTAAAGAGTGTATGTGCACAGTATCTTCAAGCAAACAAAAAAAAAGAAAAAGAAAAATCTCATAATTAAAATGCTCACACCTAAGTATCCTAAGCAATCTTGTTATATTCGTAAATACATTGTGCTTCTACGTGAAATCTGCATAAAGTACATTTTGTTTCAAAACTATTCTCTTCATTTTTGCTCCTAAAAATAGAGCAGACCTGCAAGACTTCAGTACAACCTATTATTGAAGAAGTATCAGCTAAAATTTTTTTTTTTCAAAACCTTATGAGCAGTATTTGAGTTCCAGCTGAACTATATTGGGTTTTTAATTTTCTTGTTTTTCTTCTAACAATCGTGTTTGTTTCCCCGTGCATATTATTCAAAGCAGATGTGCTGAAACAAGAAAAAGCCTTTTCAATCTACTACAGCCGCTGACGCAGAAGTTAAGGTCTTCTTCCTTTCTCTCGTTTGCACACAAGCACACACGCGTGCCCACACAGACCCTATGTCAGCAATACATGCAGAAAGACTCACGCTGTGAATGTGTCTGTCCCCACGGTACGACAGTTTACAAGGTTGATGTCGGAGCAGCACATTTCTTGCACTTCAGATTTCCTCCTCATTTCTTCAAGCTTTCGCCGAGAAAGTAACTGACAATCATCTTAATACTACTGCCCTCTACTGCTTAAAAATTGGGGACAGGAAAAGAACTACATACCTCAACTTCCATAAAGCATTTTAGTATTTTTAAATCTAGAACTTCCTAACTAGATGCATTATATGAAAATTAAGAACCGCGGAAGATGGTTCTTCCCACTGTTTTGGATACTCTATTATTATTATTGAAGTTGTTAATGTTGATAGAAACTTCAGTATCTATTCCAAAGGCTTAGTAAAGGCAATTAAAATACATATTCAGAAAACATATTAAACAGCTTCTTTCCCAACAAAGTAACAGCTGCAAAATGCATAAAAGTGTGCAGAATCTGAGTTAATACGTCAACACATTTTTGTTTGTATAACTGAAAAATCATGCTGGAGTTATGGTTTAAATTGGATCACAAAATTGCGGTGCCCTCACTTAAAAGCAAGGTGTGAGTATCTCAGTAATGAGCAGGGAGGTAAAACAAAGACAGAAAAATTGATGTTAAAAGAGTTGGTTTAAGACTGTTCCACAGGCTTCCTCCATAAACAAACCTATTTTCACTTCAGTTTGATCCAGTCACGAAGAAGATTCATAGGATGTTACGTGGAATTACTAGAATAGGGGTTTTTTTTTTCCCCTGAACATTTGGAACCATTTCTCCCCCTTTTCCATTCCTCTAAGATTTAACAGCTTGCCCTTCACTTCGGACTACAGCAGAGTACAGAAACAGGACAGATGTTTCAAAGGTAGGCGATGAGGTCATATCTCCTTCTGAGCTGTATTACAGGGTGTACTATGTGTATTGAAAACAGACCTGAACAAGACATCAGATTCATACTCCTCCTGAGGACATTAAGGACAAGCTCTCACTGATCTATTTCTCATACACGTCTATATTCTAACCTTTCAGGCCCAACAGCAGCTAACTGCTACTTCACAGCACTGAAGTCTGCCATATTTTCTCCATCACTACGGCAATTTTCCAAGAATATCTTTTCTGATCACAGATCCGTATACTCTCATACGATCATTATACATATAAGAATGCTCTTCTAAAGCTCACTTAGCGAGCTGCCTCCACAGCCCTGTATCTGAACTCTCCTAGACCTCAGGGCTGCCACAAAGCCCAAAGCAGCAAGGTCAGAGTAAAAGTTCAGAAAAAGATAATGCAATTACTGCTCCGTGCAAATACCTCATTGAGCTGCAGAAAAATGTATTATTAATGTGATCCCCTCTCTCTCTACGTATATGTAACTCAACATTTATGGATGGGTCTCACCGCACCACTTAGGTTACAAGCTTACCTGGAAGACACTGTGCCTACAACTATATGAGATGCCAAGTTTCTTTTTGAAAATTGTAATGTAGCAGAAGCAATTCTGCATGTTTATTTCATATGCAACAGTAAGAAGCCTGATACTACAAAAGCAATTTACGCTGGCTAGCTTTTTTCTGCTAAACCTATCATACGTGCTGTTTGTTCTGGATTCTTCTGCTTCTTCTAACTTGCGTACAGATACTGATAGTAAGTGAACGAAATGCTGCTAACTCTTATTAAGTTTTTGTTCATTGAGCAGAACGAATCATCAGCTCTCCAGGAATACGTAAAATCATATTTTAGATTTTAAAGTGCATTAACTTTTTAATTTAAGAAATAAGGATATTAGTTGAAGACCATTTGCCTTGTGTCATTTTAATTAATTTCTAAATTGGAGAAACACAGGCTGTGAGGATGTACAAAATGGAATGTCTAAAATGCAGACTCAAGGAACATGAAACTACTGAAATTGTCCTGTTCGACCTCTTTATACCGCATGTATATTTCTGAACGCTGTGGCACTATGTCAGCATGTCTCGTGCAGGACACACATTGAACACCTCCCAGGATGCAGAACACTGAAGCTCAAAGGAAGAAAAGACGGTGCTAGGAAGAAAGGAGGGCAGGTAATCAGAGGAAAGAAAGAGACAAATTAGAAAACTTCTGGTAATTCGCAAGTATAAAATGTGAAGTCCAAAAAATTTCCCACTGGTCCACAGCTTCATGTGTTAGTTGATATGAAGTCTAATTATTTTTGCAGTTTGGTATTTTTATTAAACGTGCACTGAAATATGAAACTTTCAGCTAATAGAACACATGTGTAGGTAGAAAGCGTTCTTTTTGGCATGATTTCATTAGTTCCATGAACAATGATGCCAGAAAAACAAGATCTAAATTCAGTGCAACTACCAGGACAGACAATTCAAGAGGGGGGGAAAAAAGTTAAAATCCAACAACTAACAGCATGATGCAGAGAAGCTGGTATTTATTACTAGCATTATAAGGCTTAAAACGTATCTATCACCTTGGAAATTTTACTGATAAAATTTCATGGTAGATTTATGTCATTTTTTGCTTTAGTTCATATGAAGTTAAAAACTCCATGCTTTGCGGTCCCAGCTTCTTGTAAACCTTTCACTTGTGATTCTGGGTGAAAGCCTGCATCAGGTGGCAGTACTAAGCCTCATCTGAATAGACAGAATACCAAACATCTGGTAAGTGAACAATAACACGTGGAAAACAGCAGCATGAGATGAATTTTCAAAGGGGATATTTAGTAGTCAAGCTAAGACCTAGTACCATTAGTAAGTATATATTAATCAGCTAAGAATATTCAGTAACTGAAGTCTTGGAAGTACCACGTTATTCAGCTTCCTTATTATCAATATTTCTCATTGACCCTTGGCAGCAAGCATAAAAGTTCAAAACATGGAAGAAAAAGCCACTCTCCTGAAAAGTAATGGACAGGTGGGAAAACTACAGAAGTCTCTTTGATCACAGGTCATGTACAGATGATTGCAAGCTACTGGATTGTTATGACTTACATTACCACTGAACCATATCGTATGACAGGTTTTTGTGTTCTTATCCCACTACAAGTGCCAAGGAAAATGTATTAGTTTCAACTTCCATTCTTAAACCACAAACACAGTTTAGTTTTAACTCATTTTCCTTTGCAGTTTTTATGAGCTAATAGCTCAAAAAATGGTCGCTTAACACGGATCAGCTGATGGGCAGGAGCCATTTAAGCCACAGACCTCCCCTCTACCCCCTCGCATCACACACACAGAGCTGTGGCAAGGAATCATGTGAGTGCTACTCATCCGCTGCAGTGCAAAACAGGCCCCGCACGGCTTCAGCTGCGGATGACTGTTTCAATACCTAATGCAGAATGGAGACAAAAATCCCCTAAATATTTGCTTGCTCCTATTTTTTGGTCCACTGAAAAACAGTTAAGCAGCAAATACTTTTGGAGGAGCTTGAGGGTTCCTGTGAATTTGCACAGATGTCAGCGGAGTGTGACAACGCCGAGACGGCAGTTACTCTTTCGCACCAAAATGCAGTTGAGTGCATGAAGAAAAAAACCCCAGAATTTCACCATTTGTTTTCAACGAAAGTTTAGAAGCAGGGCCCAGAGTACAGTTAGTTAAAAAACCCAAAAACTGGATGCTACACTGATTTCCTACATACACATGTACAGCCACAACCACTTAGAACCAAGATTATCCTAAATATGCTATGTTAAATAGTACAGATGCCTTTATACAGATAAGCTGATGTTGATTTCAACAAAAGAATTGATTAACACATGCTTTTCTTCCCTATCTTGTGCATGCTCTCACACACTTGAAACAAACATCAATCACGTATCCATATATACACACAGACAAGTGTATACACACATTTACAAACACACACTTTTACAACACTTTTCTGCCAGTGTAGCCTTATTCTGCATGTACTAATGCAACTGCTCAGATATCAGCAAGAGTCCACTTATGGGCATTTAGAGTTTGGCAGGTTTTTTTACTACTCTGGAGTTTACAGAGCTTTTCACTCTATGACTATTTTAGCATAAGACATGGCTGAATGCTACTGTTGTATGAAGGGACTCGCCTCTCCCTGCCTAACATAGGCGGTTTCAAGAAAATACAGTCATCCAAGCATTTCCCTTAAAAACAGCATGAACTCACAACAACGTTTTAAACTACATTCTTTGTTTCTATTTAAGAAAGAGAGATTCGATTTGTGGAATACTTGTTATGAATAGCTATTTCAAGGGGGAAAATAATGGTACTAGGCTATAATTAAAAAAAATGTAACTTAATCTACATGCCACTCTTGGAGAGACACAACACCACCCAATATTAGTCCTTTAAGAAGATGCAATCTGGACAACAGTATTTCAAAAAGAGGGAAAAAACAACAGTAAGTACTAAAACAAAGGTTCTAACATGTCGCAAAAAAGAAAATCACCTTTCTTGGTCTCACTTCTGCAAAAGTACTTCTGATTAAAGTCTCGGTAAAGAACACTTAAAGTGGAAGGGTTTTATTAGTATTTTTTAAATACAAATTAGATTGCCTCCCCAACAAATACTGTACGTGGTCAAAAGTTCAGAGTACTGGTAGCTTCTCAAGGCCTTTGAGTTCAAGAACCTTCACGATGTGAGCCTTTTCAATTCAGGACAGTATTCAAGTTCTAGCCATATGTCTCAACTTATTAATATTCAACAGGAACAAAAAAATTCATAACACGTTTATTCAAGTGGCCTGGCTAGAAAGCTTCTTACAGGAATATTTTTGTGCTGTGGATCTTTTAATACAGCTCGACATTTAGTAAAGTGTGTCTGAGACCAAATGCCAGCAATTTTGCTGACACCTGACATGGAAATTCTGCTAATTTAATCACTTATTGACTCATCACTCAAAGTAAAAGCTTCTTTTTCTTACCTCATGTATGCATAAGCACCTAATAAAGCCATCTTATCAAAAAGAACAAAAGCAGATGTGAAAGATCTGTTTCTCCCAAGACAGTCATATAATGAAAAAATAGCTGCTTAAACCTCAGCAATAAATGTTCTTAGGTTTGCATGGACTGTGGTCCACATCTGGCCATAGCGACAGTTGATAACAGAGAAAAGAACATACTGTACACAATATAATCAATCCAGTTAGTGAATATAAGAGTGAAGAGGCCAAAGACAAGCAGGTATAAAACACAGGGATAAAGTATCTTGCAGGAGTAATGAAATAAGCTTGGTCAAATACTTCGAGTCCACAGACAAAATACTTAGCTTACATTTTATCATTTTGCAAGTTGTTTATTTAAAGAGAAATGCCAGAACAGATTTTACGCTTTAAAACAACTACTAATAATGTGAGATCATTCCAACTGCAACATTAATTTTAAAGACCAAAGTAAAACGCTGCTTAAAACTCAGTTCTGTTCCTACCTGCCCATCTTGACCCACATGAACTTGATGTATCTGCAGGTTTCCCTGTAAAATAAGAGTATTGACAATAAACACGACTTCGGAATTTTAAAAGTTGCTCTGTCCTGAAAAAGGCCTGTTTCTCATCTCATTATTAAACAACTTCAATATTAAGGAAGTCTATTAATTTAGGAAATTCTGCTGAGGGTTATTTTGGCAATCCAGCTACAACTCAATGGTCAGCACTTTAACCACAGAGGATAAACAGACTAAAAAGCAAGGAGGTTTTTCAGCACAAGCATGTTTTGCTTTTTGGAAGTTACTGTATAATGTATAGTATTTTTATGCAAAGTTTTTTTTGTATGGCTTTTGAGGTAAGATTTTTGTTTTTCCTTATTTACATAAAACTGTAAATTTGAGTCAAACCCTTACTAAACTAGAATTAGCAGTGTTAACACTTTTACATGTATGGAGTACTATTTACTATTTGTTGTTACAAAGTTACTGCCTGTGCTAACAGATTTTTTTATTTTATTAAAATTTGATACCAAAGACCAACATAGTTCTATTACAGGAATTATATCTATGACAAAAAATTCTGAACAATGTGAAGTATTTTAAAGGAAACTGTAGCTACAAAGTCTAAACAGGAAAGCAGTATCTTTACAAAATGAACATTTTATTCATATGCTCAGAGATGTCTTTTCAAAAGTACATTTAGGTTAAGAAAAAACAGCTTCCTGAACACAGAGACTTGCAGTGAAACAGCACATTTATTCGAGGCAAAAATACTGATTCTTTGATTGCATGTTTTCTGCATTTTCTCTTACTGGCAGCACTTCCTCTTATTTGAAGCTGTGTACATTGTAATAAATTTAAAACCAGATGTTTTCATCTGTCACGGACAAATACAATCCTTAGAAGTCTTACATACGGCAACTTCAGATGAAGCCAATGGACAGTGGTGTGTGCCTGAACCTCAGGATCAATTACAACTAACATCTGCTGAATCATAATTTTTTTCTGTGGCTCTTTACCCGAGAACTGCTTCAGTAACACACTATGCATTCCTTTAGACCCAGAACGTTTTGATCCTTTCTTATTTCGCTCTAGGTCTGACAAGTTCTTCAAAGGAGACTGCCTTTAACTATAATATTTATATTATATTTATGATAATATTTATTCTACAATAGCTCCCTGTGTTAACAGTATTCCTCTGCACCAAAAGTGGTTTTATGAGATGTGATTTAGGGTACTTTGGAAATGGATTAAACTAACCCACAAGCAGATATGCTTAACACTGAGTAAAAAAACTCTACGGGTAAATCATACAGATTAAAAATGTAATCTGCATTTATGTTTAACCTTATTTTGCTATTGCTTCTTCATGTAAAAAAACCTAAGGGCACAAGAAATCTAACAGCAGTCTTAGTAGTTAGGAGTCTTAAATAACAGACAACAGCACTCTCATTCAGGTAAATTCAGCTGGTTTTAATAGCTGTTTTGCCTCGGGGTGGGGGGAAGTCAAAACTGGAGGGTTCCATACTGGATTTATGCATTTCCATTCTACTGTACTATTTTTATGGAAAAAATTATGAAGTGCAAATAATGTGGTGCCAGATTACTTGATCAGTAACAAAGGTAAGTGCACTTCACTCTGCAATGTATCTTTACTAGATGGTGTCTGAAAGTTTCTCCAAGTCTTGTTCAACAGTTCCCACAGTTAAAGACACTGAGTATTCTGAACACATTTAGTTCATAATCCTAACTAAAATAATTTCATTTCTTAATGGCAGTGCAAGCACCTAAACTGGTTTCCTGTAACAGTCTGGAAGTATTAAATTTCCAATGAAGACCATCAGCCGTATACAACAGTCATAGTGTAACACACACAGAGCTGTCTTGGCTGATCAAGGTGGGGGAAAAAAAACCAAACAAAACCAACCAACCAAAAAGAACCCCCCCAAAACCCCCAGAGACAGAAACAGCATATTGCATTTACCACCATAAAACACATTTCATCCTGGCTCTGCCACATGCTCTCACTTCTACTCTTGCTGGTCTCTGTAGTATATTGGAGCAGATCTCAGGAGTACGGTTTTAGAATTGGGGCCCTAAATTCTGGCCAACATCTGCTCCACGGGCACCCAAACTTTTGGCTCACCTCACTGTCCTGCGTGATTTGGACCTGCTCGCCTTGAGGAACCTGGGCTATGTGGAGATGGCCCTGTGGAATCCGCAACAAAAGAAAACACCAAGGAGCATCAGAAGAAAATCATAACTAGAGGAAGAAGCTATTACCTTGGATTCAATACAGCTTAATGTATGGAAGCAAAAGTTTACTCAATGAAAACCATTAAATATATCTTTAAAAAAAAAGTGCATCCATATTTCCCCATCTTTTTCTGCAAAGTACAAGCAGAGTGACTTTGAAGAAAGAATGGTTCATTTTCACATAAGAGGAAAGAAAATAGGCATAATAATAAATAACGTTTATGTAGTGCATTTCTCTATAGACAAAGTATCTGCATTTTTGACTGAGAGACAAAGCATGGGACTAACTTGCTTTGATAAATTAGCATTGTGCCTGAAACATTAATCCTATTGAAAGACCTTGGAAACTCAGTTCTTAAAACAGATATGACAAGACTAACTACTGGCCAAGAGAGAGGTTTTAAGAAGTATCTGTAAGTATCCATATATCTTTGTACGTTCACACAGGTATGGTGAAGTACAGTACCATGCTAAAGACTATCTCTCAAGCTGCTATAAATTGGCATGAAGTCATTAATTTGAATGCAGTTACACTGTTTTATGTCCGTGGAGAATCTGCCCTAACAATTTTAATAATGTTAATACTTTGTATTGCTGACCATACCCACCACTTCAGAATGGTATCAAGCCTACCATTTGATCCAAACATGGATAAGAGAGTGGACGGAATTCCTTGTGCATCCTGACTAGCCCAGCGAAGTCTTTGCTACTGTGATTTACCTGAAGGGAGATTGGATTCTAAATAACCTCCTTCAGGGTTTATAAAGCTTTGCGTTCATTTTAATATGCCTGCATGAGACAGAGATTAAAGATAATCATTTGGAATTCTGTCAAAGGCTCTTCTTATTTTATAACACAAGAACAATTGCATGTGATTTTCAAAGAAACACAGATCCCTCTATTTCAAACAGTTTCATTTCCTTTGGAAGGAAACTGTCTATTTATAGGGAGAAAAAACATACTGAAAGTATCACTCTGACAATAGGGACTGTATATAAAATTAGAACACAGCCCAGTCCGTGTTGAGATTAGAATCACTTTCCCTCCTTAACATCAAGCTCTCAGGGCCCCCAGGAAAAAGCACTGAACATTTAAAAGATCCATTTGTAGTGTTTTCAAATATAAGCAATCCTTTCTGACTAAAGGGAGGGGGGAGAAGGTGACTTTATTCACCTTTGTGTCATGCAGCATTCCAGAAATTGCTCACTCATCTTTTGCAGATACATAGCTGGCCTTCAAGGACAGGCCTTTTAGTTTGTTCACAAATTCAATTCAATACTGATTTGTTTTTAAACATATAAGTGACTACTACCTTGCTAGTAACTCTTAGCCTGATCTGTATGTATCATTGCGTAGAACTAAAAAAGCAGTACCATTATCATCTGTTTCAACATAGAACCCCTCTATGTTTCTGACAAATTATTACATTTAGATAGTGGTTGTGAGTCATAGTGGATTTTTCCAGGATTCCACAATCAATTTAAAGGACAGCTGACAGGTCCAGATCTTTTAATGAGGCAAACTTTCATCACTTGCATCTATAAACATACCTGTTTTCTCTATTATATCTATGTATTTCATATAGTTTTGCCTTCTACCTTGTCTTTCCAGACATGGAAAATAATTTTCAGTCATCCATTATATCTCATAAAAAGATCCATACAGCAGTTAAGAAGATATGCTCTTTAAAATATATAGGGAAACCAAGAGACAAAGAAATTCACATGGTAATACTGTAAAGTTATGGCATAAATGAAGTGGAAATGGAATCTTTGCACCCAGTTCCTGCAGAAAGAGCATTATTTCACTGAGGATGCTCTCAACTGACAAGAGGGAAAAAAGTTTGCAAGTTAATTTACTGAACTTGTCTTTAGTCCTCTTCTAAGTTTGAGAATAGTAACTTGAAGCATTTAGGATCTAGTTCCATTAAGCAATCTCTCTCCAGGATTAGTTCCTCAACTTCCATTTAAGTCATATGGTATCCAGGTACCTAACAAAAGGGCAAGGCCTTTGGGAAAATGAAAGGGGTGGCCCAGATTTTCCAACCCAGTCTGAATCTCACAGCTAATGGTTCCTAGCATCCCTTACACCCACACTCCAGCTCTTTCTTTTCTCTTACTTTATAAGCAACCTTTTTCACTTTGGAAAAACATGCTCTCTGCTGCAATCTCCTCTCCACAACTCTTACAGTTGCTGTCTGGAGTTCCTCTCAATCCCCTTCTACTTTCACGCACTCCTTAAAAAATATTCTGGCTAATATGTAAGTCCTCCTTTTAAGCAATGCTTACAGCTCTGTCAGTTGCTTTCAACACTGTGCCGCACATCTTGAAATTTTCCCCCAATTTCCATGATGCTTTTCTCCTCTGATTCTTCTACTGCTACTCCAGTAAACCTTCAGCCGGTCTCATAGACATGTCTTTTTTGGTAACATTCCAAAAGAATCTGTCCTTCAAAGCCCTTTTTTCTTCATTATATTTTTGAGCAACTTCACCGTTTCCATGCTGACTACTTGCAGCTCTACAGGACCAGACTTGAGTATTCCCTGTGTTGATAGAGAGTTTTCATTCTTTATGTGTAAATTATTCAATTGGGCACATTTGCTCCTTCTCTCCTGCACTGCCTCTCTTACTTGGGGAGAGAATACTGTAAATAACTACCAAAGATGCTTCATTAACCTACTTCAGACTCTTCTTTGTAATGGCGTTGACTAAAACCTTTGCAACAGCCAGACCACTGGGTACTACAGTTTATATTGTTGACTAATACCTCTCAGAATTCTTGTTTATTTGCCCATTTCCACCTGTTGCTTTGGCCTGGTTTGTAAGGAAAGAGGGCTTATGTGATCATCATGCAGAACGGGTATGTATGTGTCTGCGCACCTTTCTTTCCATTCTGTGCTTGGACACTGCCTGGCACAGTTGAGTGCCAGCCCATACTCAGACTTCTGGGTACCTTCAAAACACTAATACCATCAGTGGATGAGTTTCTATGTTACAGGAATGTGCATAAATGCTGTAAAATGCAGAGCCTGAAGTTTTTGAAAACTAATGGCAGACGATTTCACATATTAAATTCTCAGGTTTCTACCACAGAAGAATAAGTGCGCAACTATAATTCACTATTTCTGAATGCTGCACGTCAGAAATGCCACACAATCTGTTATTTCATTATTTTCTACTTTTTTTTTTTTAAACTTGAATTTAAAACGATCCCTGTAGTCAAACTATGGCACACGGGAACTAAAGCCAAGGTGAGTTTTTTCAGAGTACACTAAAACATAACTCATGGCCTGAGTTATGGTAGGAGTCTCAGGCTTAAAAAATGTCAATATTTATAACTTTTACTTATATACATGTATCTAAATGAATACACATGTAAAAGAATCAGCTAACAGATGTTCAAAAATGCTTGAGAATGCAGGGTTTTTTCAATGAAAATAAATAAATCCATTCTTATTTTGCAAGTCATAGCTAGAACTACTTCTGAAGTGTAAATCATATGCTTAGTAGGTCTGCTATTATTTTGGCAAATGCAAGCAAACTGCCAGGTAGAGACTAACCAATTCCATATACAATAATGAATGAGCATTTATTTGCAACAATAGTGTGAGCAAATCCTGCATGAAGATTTTTGTCAAATAACTCTAAAATTTTTTTATAAGCCTTCAATGTTTATTTCCTCAAAATCATGCTTAGATGATAGGTCACTTCTTTCTCTGGAATAAAAAATTAAATTTCAACTGAAGCAGTTTGTGATATCTAGATTGCTTAAATGGAATAACTTAGATAAAGTTGAGTACATACTACTTGGACTTGTCCATCTTCTCCTATTTGGTGGATCTGAACCTGCTGAGCATTGGCTAGTGCATAGTGTAGTGCCTGTGGCTGGTTCTGCTGGATCTCATTAGAAGCTGAAACTGAACTCTGCGAACCCTCTGAAAAAGAGACAAAAATCCAGCTTTATTATATGTGTATATCTCATGCCAGTGGCCATGCAACAATGCTTACTTAAAAACTGTGGAAAACAAATGCAGTCACTAAGTAGATGCAGATCATTTATATGTTAATATTCTTATGTATGTTCATTGCTCACCTGTAGATTTGCTACAAATTCCAAAGGAGTTCCAAAGGCTATTTCGACTTTGAGAAAGCATACATTTAAAAAGCCTCTTTTGCATCTAGATTAAAGATTCTGCACCTGTAAAAGTCATATCACAGCAAAACCACATACATTTCCTAAGCAGTTCAACACTTTCTTTTGTGCACCTGTGTAGCTGAGAACTTTTACTGCCACCACCACCACAAGGATACATCTGAAAACCTATCCTGTAAATTGAAGTTATTGTATAAATAAAGGATCTCTCTCAATTGTTTTTCAAGATCCATCACCTATAATTCACACTGACACACATGAGCCTGGAATTATTACTTTTTTTCAACCTCAAAATGACAGGCTGATTTTTTGATTTAGATAAATTTAAACACCACCTCACACTGCAAAGTAAGGCCTTCTGAAAATGCCCCTACAAAAAGGAAGACACCTGGGTGTTATCTTTGGGTAACAGTGACAGCCACCAGGAAAACCATCGCATGATTTCAAGAGGATAACAGCTTGCATTAGAAGTAGACATATCATAGATTCATTTCTAGGTTTTCCAGCTGCAAAGAAAGGATTCTTATAACTGTAAGTGGCAAAAAGCAAGTAAAAAGAACTAAAAATATTTATTTTTTTTAAGCACAAAAGTACTCAAATGCCTTTTTTTTTTTTGAAACATGACTTTTTTATGTATTTGGTGTCAGTGACACCAAGAGACTAATAAAGCCAATAATTCTGTACTGAAAGGGTGAAGTGGAATACAATGGACCAGAGGCTAATGCTATGCTACAGATTAAGACACCACTAGCAGGTAAAAATATCACTAGATACCATATATCCTTTTAGGAATCAGGGAAGAAAACTGGGGCTATCGATCAATGACACTTCTGGAGCACATGTGACAAGTTCAAGTATGCACTGCTAGGAAAAGCCTTGAAATGTCCCAATATCATACTAATATCATAGTAATGTCATACTAAGATTCAGCATCAGTCCTAGTTTCCTTCCTTTTTGTTTTGTTTTTTATTTTATTTTTATTTGAGACATCTTGAAGAATGAGACTGTCATAAAGGGTTTCCAAAAAAATGTATTTGAAGAAATACTTTTTACATACAGTATTCCCGTAAACCATTTTAACATTTTTCTTTTGCTATGCCACAAAAATACATTGAACAAAATCTCTGAAGCATTAACTGTTTTACAATTTTTCTAAATTACTTATTGCTCTGACAATGACTTTTATGCTACAAGGTAACGTAAAACACACTGACATCCAACATGTAGTAACATGCAATACTATAGGGCTTTCAAGCTGTCCAAGTACCGGAAACTATAATAAAAATATTTAAGAAACAGTGTCACTCTACTTCCATTGTAGGCAACTGCCTCACAGGATTTTATGTATTGCTTAAATAAACAATAGATAAGCCTCATCCTGCTCAGAGGTGACTGATGGCTGATACAGTTTGATTTTTAAAATGATGGTTGGTTTTCCTGAACCAACACAGAAGGAAGCCATGTTTTGTAAAATTTTAATAACTCTACTTAATACTGTAAGATTCATACTGAAAAGGGAATGCTAGTTTTGCAAGAATAAGCTTTATCCACTCATACAAATATTTTAATGGAAATGTTCTTTAATAAAATCATCCATTTGGGTTTTTTTTCATCCTGTCTGCAAATGTTTGTGTAAGAAGATAATTTTGAGATTTAAGTCTAAACACAGGAACTGGAAACTAATTCAAAACCACCAAGCTAGTATTTACTTATTTGTTGAAAATTTTAGTTGCCTAACAATTCAACTAGACAGCTCTAATTATGTTAACAGTCTGCAAATACATAACTAGAACCAGAACACTTATGCAGTAACTGAGCAAAACATAACAAGTACATGTCTTTGCTGTCTATTGGACATACATCTTTAATACCTTACCTTTGACTAGTAGGTAACTGCAGAAAATTTGTAATTTCTTAAATATAGTCCTGTCACTTACTGTGCAATTCCAGTATTTCCTGCACTGTTGTACCATGGCAGTTTGCTGTATAGAATTCTGGATGGAATTAACAAATCACAATTGGCAGAAAAGTCCTGTACCTAGCATGAGAAACTGTACCATCAACCAAATAAAAATAGGATTTGTTCAAATTCTGATAGTAGATCATGCTTTCCATTGCCAGTGGCTTTGTGATGGTCACTGAAATAAGAGAGAGTCCAGAAAGATCATTTACCTAAGCCTCTTTGTTTTTCACTTTTTCTCTCCTTTCCATTACTTCAGTCCTAATAATACTTTATGCAATTAATTTCCTGTATTTTTTATTTAACAAATAGCATTTTGTCAGGATGCTAAATGGCTAAGAAAGCCCCCTGTTACTCATCTTGCTTCTTATAGGCTACTAGTCCATTCCGTTGTGATTTTGTCTTCCCATCATGCTTCCCAGTCCCCCACTATGTAATTCAACAGCTGAGTTGAGTTACAACTCAACTTCTAGTCAAGCCCCAGTGTCCAAATACATAATCCTTCATTTAGATGTGTGCGTGTATACACACATATGCATAGACACAACTTCAAATGCTCAAACATATACAGTGTAAATGTAAACACACATACACAAACAGCAAAACCGGACTTGGGACACAAGCAAGGTAAGACATATGTTTCACTTACAGATTTAATAACCTTCTAGCAGTACTTTTTCTGTAGCTTACACTTACCACTACACAAACTGCAATTGCTGTACTTCTGAGAAAACATGAAGATGCATTTAGAATTAGTATGTATTTTCTGATTAAGTTATGCAAATAAAAGAGTAGCAAAGAAATAAGAGCTGCAGCAGATAAAAATATATATATTTCCGTATATATTATATGCACACATTAAAATATATTTTTAACTGTAAAGTCCAAAAGCCTTTATTTGTAAATCATCTTTTGCTTCACAGATGCCAGAAATTATTATGCTTTTCAGAGGTGGGAACAGGAGACACAGACTGAATGCAATCATACTGTACATCTCGCATGGTCATTCATAAATAGATTTCAGTTTGGCTTCACTGAAACCACTGCAGTTGGGTTTTCTTTCTTTTTTTGTTGGATTTTGGTGGGGTTTTTTTCTTCTTAGGAAGAAAGAAGAGAGCGGATTCAACAGTGTCTAAAAACAAAATGTCTTTTATAAGTACTGTTTTTCCCCCTCTAAATCTCTGACCAGACAAAAGTAATATTTATCCATTTTTAAACGTTCCCCATTAAAAACAAACACAAACATGAATAGCACACAGCTTGAATAGAGGATATGTCAACAGTTATAAATCACTATCATGTAAACTATCTAGCCTCATATTTACAACTTTGATATATTAGAAAAGTTCAACAGCTGAACTCCTTCTTTGAAATTTTCCATTGCACTACCTACAATGGGGTACTTTGACATGAACCAAACAGCTTATGTAGTGCTACTACTGAGCACATTATCCATGACATTCCCAAAGCACCCTCCACTAGATGGAATAGCTTTGGAGCCACCCACAGAATGGAAGATGCTGCACTGACCATTCCACAGGTGATTAAGTTGTGATACATGGGGAAAAAACCTCCCGATGCTGAAATATTCCTTCCTCTCAAGTTGAAACTGGACCCTTTACATTTTCTGTTTGTTTCCTGCACATGCTTATGAGTCAAAGAAAATTTAGCCTAAGTGAGTCCATCTTCTCAGATGAATGTTCAAGAGTTGGCAAAATCACCCCCACTGAAGCAGTTACTTCTGTCACATTTCTCAAAGCTGATCTTCCTCAGACACTGCTGAACAAGATAAGATTTGTCAGACAAATGTAATTTGTAACTGTTTCAAGAATACGTGTTTAATTCTCAACTAAAATTTTAAAATTCCTTACTTCAAAGGCAAAACCTCTGGCATTTTCTAATTCTTTCCTATTCTACTTCATATTTATCAGTTAAGCATCTGGCTTCTCATTTTGGAAGGAAATGTAGGAGGTATGGATCCTGTAGCAGAGGGGATTCATGGTTAGTCTCCTTGTGTGTTGCTATCCAAAACTGTTCTCCTAGTGTATAGGCCTCCCAGCCTTACACTTCTGCTTACTAACTTTTGGATGAGGGGATCAAGTGCACTCTCAGTAAGTTTGCAGATGACACCAAGTTAGGCGGGAGTGTCAATCTGCTTGAGGGTAGGATGGCTCCACAAAGGGATCTGGACAGGCTGGATCAATGGGCCAAGGCCAATGGTACGTGTTTCAACAAGGCCAAGTGCCAGGTCCTGCCCTTGGGTCACAACAACCCCATGCAGCGCTACAGGCTTGGTGAAGAGTGGCTGGAAAGCTGCCTGGCAGAAAAGGACCTGGGGGTGTTGGTCAACAGCTGGCTGAACATGAGCCATCAGTGTGCCCAGGTGGCCAAGAAGGCCAACAGCATCCTGGCTTGTATCCAGAACAGTGTGGTGAGCTGGACTAGGCAAGCGATCGTCCCCCTGTACTCAGCACTGATAAGGCCCCACCTCAAATACTGTGTTGACTTTTGGGCACCTCACTCCAAGAAAGACATTAAGATTCTGGAGCGTGTCCAGAGAAGGGCAACAAAGCTGGTGAGGGGTCTAGAGAACAAGTCTTATGAGGAGCAGCTGAGGGAACTGGGGTTGTTTAGCCTGGAGAAGAGGAGGCTGAGGGGAGACCTTATCACTCTCTGCAACTACCTGAAAGGAGGTTGTAGAGAGGTGGGGGTCAGTCTCTTCTCCCAAGTAACAAGCGACAGGACGAGAGGAAATGGCCTCAAGTTATGCCAGGGGAGGTTTAGGATGGATATTAGGAAAAATTTCTTCACTGAAAGGGTTATCAAGCATTGGAACAGGCTGCCCAGGGAAATGGTGGAATTGCCATCCCTGGAGGTATTTAAAAGACAGGCAGATGTGGTGCTGAGGGACATGGGTTAGTGATGGTTTTAGCAGTGTCAGGATGATGGTTGGACTCGATCATCTTAAAGGTCCCTTCTAAACTACACCATTCTATGATTCTATTCTAACTAGGACCTATTTTCTTACTTCCTTGATATGTAGTCCCAGCAACAAACGGTTAATGGGCAGATGTAGCAAAACACTCCTCAAAAAACAAAAAGCAGGAAAAACACCATTACTGAACAATTAATAGAAATAAAACTGTATCCTGTAAACCATTATCTCAACCTGACTCATCCAGTGCTGAATACCTCCAATTTTGCAGAACAGCTTTGAAGATTTGGCTGCACATCCATTTTTATATGCGACATCTCAGCATAGGCTGAGCACTTCAGCCCAAATCTACATATAAATCCCAAAGTCATAAAACTAATTAAAAATTCCAACATGGAAAACTGTGATAACAGCTTCAACAATCTTAAGAGAAATTAAAAGAAAGGGAGAAGGCACTCTTCAGTTAATCCTCCTCCCAAAAACCTCATTTCCTACTGACTTCCCTCCATAGACTGCTAACAGTTTTAAAAAGAATATCTAGCTAAATTATCATGGCAACTATGTGTACAACTCTTGTCGGGGGCGGGGGAGGAACCAACAAAAAACAACCCCCCAAAAAACCAAGAGAAAAAACACACATTAAAGACCAAAGTGTTGGCGCCAAGAAGAGCAGAGCAAACCACTGCAATTAATACTTCAATTCCAACAAGAGGCAACAGCTTCAAACAGAAGAACCAGATAAAAAAAGGAAAACCAACTTCTGCCTAAATATAACAATCTGCTACAACAACTTTATGCAACCCATAAATCTTGTGGCTACTGTAAAGCTGCACAGTCAATTAAATGTAGAACAAGCTCAATTAATGTCCTTGGGGGTGAAGGACAGAGAAGAGATATTCATTCATATTTTCCTACCAGCTTCTCCTTAGACATGTCTTTGTCTGCAGATCAGTTCTTCTTGAGCACTTAATGCTTGAACACTATCACAGAATTACAGTGCCAAAAACTTCTAAGGCTATATAAGGACTATGGCTCAGCCTCCTGCTTTTCCATGGTATTTGCATAGCTAATTTTTCCATATGATAAACACAGCAGAGAGGAAATCCGTTGTAATTTTTAACTGCATGACTCAAATCAAAGCCACGTGCTACATAAACTTTTATGCACAACAAGCAGAAAAAGCCTAAGAGTTTTGACATGTCTAACAAGAACATAAGAATGAAGCTCAAGAATAGCACTCCTCTTTAGATGTAAATAATTCAGAATTATTTATTATGTGTGCACTAACTCAATGCTTATAAAAATCACAAAATCCCAAATAGATGAGGCTGGAAGTGACCTCTGGAGATCATCTAATTCAATGCCCTTCCTCAAAGCATGGGCAACCAGAACTGGTTGCTTCAGACTGCATCCAGGTGGATTTTGACTGTCTCCAGGGACGCTGCTCTGGGGCAACCTATGTTCGACCATCCTCAGATTACTCAGAGCCAGAGAAATCAAAGTCAGGTCACGTGCAGGTGAGTTTCAGGCTGCCTTTTTTTTTTTTTTTTTTTTTTTTTTTTTTTTTTTTAAGTGAGGCAAATTAATTCCTGTTAAAAAGCAGCTCTGAAAAATCAAGTCCCTAATTCACAAGGGAGGAAAATCCAGCAGGGCAGTGACCATGCTGATTTGAGACTATTTCAGGACTAACAAAAATATTATTTGTAATGATCTATAGAGACGTTCAACAATTTTCACTGCCAAAGAGAAAATACTAAAGTTATTCTAGACTTCTAGCATACCAGCATTTAAGAAAATACTCTGTAACAGTGCTCCTTTACAACACCTGAAGAAAGTGCCAATAAATTGCTGTTGATTGAAACATGTATTATTATACTACAACATAACAGAAAGCTATCTTGCTATTACCAGCCCCTAGAGATAGCTAATGAGAAAAATATTACTTCAAGCCAATCAAACAACAGTTTTGAATATGAGCCTTTATTCTGTTGCACCTCTTGGTCACAATTTTAGTATGAAACACTACAATCACAAGTTTGGAAGTGGAAAAACCTGACCAAACTCTGGAAAAAGTTCATACAGGGAACATGGTGTTCATTCATTCAGGCTCAGGTCATTGAAATCATATTTAAACCTCTTAATGAAGTTTTCAGAAGAGCTCAGCTGCACGGCAGACACTGTGATACTATGCATCTACTCATGGCAATAGTGCATCTTAAAAAGAAGTGCTTTCTGAAGACTACGGGACTATCTTCTATAGTAAGCCCTAAAACTTCCCTAACAAATTATTGTCATTTAGCTAAAAATCAGTGGGTTTAAGTACTTCTAACAAATAGCTTAGGTTTATCATATTTAACCTGGCAAAAGGGGGAGGGTGGGTGGTATGTTAAATTTTTCCACAACATAGCATAATCTGAAGTGCTTATTTACAAAATGTGAAATGAAAGTGCTTTCCTACCAAATATGTGCAACACCACTGTTGTATCTAAACAATCAAAGAAGCTGACACACTTAGTTTAAGGTCCTTAGTGACCTAACCTGGCTAGTCACAAAACTATGCTCTCCTAAAAACTTCCTGATCAAACTAAGTAATTATAGCTTCTCTGACAAGAATTCATACAGTCTTATGGCAAGAAAGTGGAGCAAAAGCCAGAGCTTTTCAGAATAGCTCAGAGGACATTACACAAGAAACTACGCTGCATATCCCCGCATCCTTCACAGTGTAAACATGACACAGTAGCCATTCACCAACTTTTTTATTATTATTACTTTTTGTGAGAAGCAGATATTATATTCTGCCCAACAGATAAACAACTCAAATGCTTGCTATACGTGAATTGACATGGAGCAACATATTACTCGGTGAAACCAGACACAGGTATTCTTCTGCAGACAGCAGCAACGGCAGCTGGGTGGAGACCCAACATAAAGCACCTAAAAGCTGATCTTAATAGCTACAACTAACAATAGTGGGAAAGACAGTTTCTCAAGTAGCTGAATTCCAGACCATTCAAGGCTCACCTTAAATTGCCCCCTGAAACAAATGCTACCATAAAAACTGTCTGGGTTCATATGTAACACTTTAAAAAGCCATATTTGACAGCTATGTTGTCATAACTGTGAAATACAGACCTCCTTTACTTCAGAGCTGTGAAATATTACTTCTCTTTCCTGCTAGCTGGCAGCAGGAATTCTGCTATATCCACTACACAGTGTGTATAATAAGGAACAGATGCCTGTGAATTATGATGCTGTAATTCCATTGAGGGGTTCCAGGGATGTCAAACCACAAAGGCGAAGTCTGAGCAGTTCATGAAGTTACCTGAACAGAGAGGTGGAATTACAGCCCTGTCATGCAAAAGTTACCGTCTTAAACATGTGTGAATCTACATTTTTCCCTTGCATCTTTTCTTCTCTTTCTTTTCCCTGTATGTTCATTCAGCTTCTCAATCCACTCTCCCATTTTTCCTCATACCTCCTCTTCTTTCTTCAGGTGAAATACCACTCCCACCCAATTGTGGAATGCAAATTAGTTTTTCAAAGGACCACCTGACTCTGAAAAGTGGTCTGTTTTTCTAAGAGCTTTTTCAGAGTGGGTGCGAATATAGTGGTGAATTCATCTAACATCTTTACAGCCTCCCAGAAAATGATGCCAATGATATTCTGAGTAAAAGCAATATTTTAAAGAAAATTAACAAAAGACTCTGAGTCCATGGGAACATTTTCACATACCGTTACCAAAGGCAGCTGTTAATGTTATTGCCAGTACTCTACTTCTGGCTGCACAATACAGAGTCCTGCCAACGACATGCCAAGATGCCTCAGCTGACCTTCATCATCTTCAGGACCAAAGACATCTTTTTATAAGGACAGGCAGCCACCTCTTTGCTATCTAGGGGACTTGGGAGATGAGATAGCCTGTACAGTGGGAGACTCAGGTGGCACAAAAACTCCTGAGGAAATCCTGGAGATTGATGTAGCAAAGGCAGACACAGCTCAATTCCAGCTAAATGAGCTAGCCAGGGCACACAACACAAAATACAGGTGGCTCTTACAGAACCAGCTCGTGAGTGTCTTACTCCCACCTGCTCAGATAGTGCACTGCTGAAATCCCAGGAGTTAATTCAGATGTCTTTGTATCCATGGAACAATTTACTCACAAATCAGTTCAGTGGAACTGGGGGAAAAAAATTGAGTTTTCAGCTTAACCACAACAAAAAAAAACCCACCAAAAGTTATTATCTTATGGCCTTCTGGAGACAGGAATTCACTGAGTCCGAGTCTGTGTTTTACATCTCTACGCTGGTCTCCCCAAATCTCCAAACCAGGAGATTAAAGATTAATATTTTTTAATAATAAATCTCAACAACAGTCAAAGAGTACGGTCTAATGAGCGCAGACCCATAATATCTACTTACTACTGCATTTTTATTTTAAAATACTGATTGCTAAGAGACTGAATATAAAAATCCCATCAACATATATGGCTTATGGTTATCATTACATTGATTAGTTGTTTTAATTTGAGAATTTTGGATATGATTCCCAGTTCCAGCACATAAAATTTTCCATTGAAAGCAGATTTTGGCATTCTTTGCATGAGATACAGTGGTTAGTGTTAACATGCAACCAAAAATTTTATGCAGGCAAATAAACTCACTTCCTTTTCTTTGGGCTCACTTCCAAAACACTGTTTTTAATATATGATGTACAAATGTCCCGTAACACTGCTTTATATTAAAAGCATGAGCCAGAAACGTCCTATGAGAACACTTCTTAGGTCAGTATTTTTCATTTGTTATTATTATTCATGCCTGCATACCTACATGGAAATATAGAATCACCTACAACATACCTAATTTCTTCAGAGGAAAATACTTCAGGAACAAAATTTAGCATGTCCTACTAAATGGTGTGAACACACTGAGAAAAATTTATTCACTTGACTCCTCTTACAAACATCAGCTGCAGAAACATTTTCACATTCTACTCAAAAAATTGAACATGGTAAAAAACTCCCACCATATGACAGCACGAAGCTGCATGTGCTGAATTTTTTCAGTTAACACATGGGGATGGACATTCTCAAGCGTCTCAGTGAAGCTAGACATTCCGATAACTTACAAATCAACAAAGCCAGCCTCTCACACACTGGAATATACTACACTTCCATTTCTGGCAAATCTGTATTTTACTGTTTTAGAGAAAGATTCCTTTCTCCCTCTTCTCTTTGTGAACACGCACATCTCACTTCCTTTCTAGGATCATTAATGCACTGCAACCAGGAGCGCGACTGCAATTTGTACATGAAACAGGATTAGAAGTTCATCCTACCAGGGATCTACTTTGGTACAAGCCCCATGGAGCCGCAAAGGACTCCGAACGTACCAGGAGGTGGCTGGCTTGCACTGAAGGCCCATAATGCTTTAACTATGAAAGGTTGGCTTCACTTATTACATGCATATGCTCCTTGAGGAGCACTGTAGACATACATACACTGTAACAGAGAGGCCTCTTTGCCAATGATAAATGGTACTTAAAAAGGGCAATAATACAAAATCCACTCCAAAAATTCAGTTGTGAGAAATATGGCGTTCTCATTTTATCTTTGTTACAAAAAATATTCCCATCGGTGGGTACTACATGCACCTCTTGTAAATATAACTTAAGATCAAAATAATTTGGGGGTATATTGAAAAACAAATTATTACTGTAAGTTTCCATTTCTGTTGGGGCTTGTTTGGTCGGG
>VFFE01007172.1:1143258-1243773 GCA_008921705.1 Burhinus oedicnemus | reverse complement strand
CCCCCCCCCCCCCCCCCTTCTTGGGTTCTATTTGCCAGCTGGGGTTACACCACGACAGTAGGAAGCTATATAAAGCTCCCTATAAGAAACCTCTGTTAAAGCTCAGCTAAAAATTCATGAGAATCCAATAAAAATGCAATACAAAATTAGAATCTTCTGAATATATTACTACTAGTATTAAGTCATTTAAAGAGCCACATTATGCACTTTCCAGCATCTGGCGCTAAGTTGCCAAACTGTTATATAAATGCAGTGTTGACTCCTGAGTTGAAGTGAGTATTTTGAAACAAAGCTCATACAGATTGAGTCCTGCTGCCAGCTCAAACCAGGTTCATTATCATGTGCAACCTCTGCACCCGAAGGGGAAGCCTAGTTATACAAGAAACAGAGGGAGCAAAAAGACTATTTCAGGTATGATAAGAAATACGTGTTTCAACATCTGGCTTTAAAACCAGGAAGGAAACATGTTGTGCATTGTCAGCTGTTTCAAGGTCCTCCTCATATTGCTGCATACTTTTACCATTTCACTGTAAGCTTCAGAGTGGTTTATATTTTGCTTAAAGCATCAACAGTTGAGAGCATTTGACTGTATGTTAAGAGAAATTTATAATCCTCATGGCTGCAGAAAAAACACTTGAAACAGCAAACCAAAAGGTTCAAAACCCGTGAATTAAAACAGAACTATCTGAACATTTAACATTCTCTAGAACTTCAGTACTTCTAAACTTTCCAGATTTAGATGTGCAATACTGCAGTTAAAAACAATCCAAAGCTGTAATATATGCTTTTACTCAACATAACTATGCTTGAAGGATCTCTAAGATTCTTATTTTCCTTTTGGTATCCGCTGCTTTCCATACCCTGGAAAGTATAATAATCTTTACAACCTACAGGGTTTTCGATCCTTTCGATCGATAGGATCCTGATCCTGTGAAGTACTTGCTTAAGCTGTTGTATAGTCCTATGAACAGGATATGGTCTGCTCCTGTTAAGAAAAACGATTTGAAGCCTACAGCCACAAAATTCCAGGTTTGCACAAACTAAGAGCTTTGTACTTTCCTTTGTATTACAAATGACCCCAGAGTCCTCAGAAACTGAAATTTGCAGGTTAATGACCTCACATAGTCAAGTGGTGTACTGTATTGCTAAAGTCATCACCATTTTTTTAAACTTATGTTCTGGTGCTCTGTATAATTTTTTTACAGATTTGTTCAAAAAGTAATTTGAAATAAAGTCCAGAACATACAGGTGGAAAATACTGGCATCAAAAAGCTAATTCAAAAGCACTTTAAAGGCCCCAAGATTTCTCATTTGCAAGTGATAGTTACTTAGAGATCGCCTTAAAATCCCTACATTATATCTCCAAAAAGGGAGTGGGAGTAGAAAAAGAGGCAAATCGACTGAAATTATCATCTGCTGCTGTGCAACACTTTCCTTTCCATAGGTGTCAGCAAAAGGAAAGCATGTTGTGTATTGTAAATACTGAGAAAACACTTCTCAGTGTAATCTATTACTAATATGCACTACATAGAAGAATGGGTTTATAAATGTTTGCAGTAATGTCCAATAAAAATAGTTGTGCTTTAACTCTTTATATGACTCCAGCTGTCAGTACATACAAAAGTACTTGTGTAGTCCTACATAAAACACAGACATATGTTCTGTGGTTATTTTGAAAAAATGTCCATATTTCATTCATAAATACATTTTAATGACTTTCACGTTGTATGCTGCTCCGTTTAGAGAAGTGACTGAATCAACTGCAGGTCAGAGAAAACTCCCATAGAAAAGCAGTCTAGCTACAAATTCTAACTCACAGTGTAACCCACGGGATATTCCAGGATGTCACTTAATTCAAAGAGAAATCAAAAGCAATATAAATTATCTGGGACAAGACAGTCTCGGGTGCATTGAGCTGTTTATACTAGGAGACCCAAGCCGTGTAGGACAAGAGCTTAAGAAATATGATGAGTGCCACAAGTGTGACATAAAACAGCCCAGGGAAGACAGGAAAAGACCTTCTACTTATTGATCACAAAAGCTATCATTTAATCAATGTGATAAGGAAAGGCCATGAAAGACTGGATAGAGAGATCACTACCTTCACGGAGAGAACATGACTACAGAGGAAAGCACGAAAATAGAAAACAAGCTAAATGGTAGAGTCAGAGAAGAAGATTTTAGGTTAGAGAGACCTAAGACATCAGGCACAGATTTTTCAAGGCTAGGTGTGCTTATTTCTTTTCCCTTATTCATGAAATTCCTACTTAGCTATTACAGTGGTAAAAAGTGTAAAACTGGTATAGATGAAATGTCTGCTGTTTGCACAGAGTTTTACCATAACTGCATACTCAGTCACAGTAAGTGCATGTGCAAATTAGGCATGAAAAATTAGCCCTTAAGTACAAAGACAGTTGATATAAAGGTTAAATGAATTTCAGATGTATAAATCTATCCAGCTGGTGTTACAATCTAAAGTGTTATTCTACGAACAGGTCTTTAGCAACCACATTTCATAACACTCCACCAATGACTGAAGAAAAATCTAACGCTAACGACAGTGGAGTATTTTTTAAGTAGATAAAAAGTTCGCCATAACATTAGAAATATGGTTTACCTGTAGTAGAGAGATACATTCCAAAAACATGTGCAAACAATATTAGAAAAATGAAGCATGCTGACTTGAGAGCTTTCAGCTGTCTCATTCTGAGTATGTCAAATACCAAAAAAAGTTAGAAAGGCAGCACTAAAGCAAGATACTGCAACTGAGGCATTTAACTTGGGGAAGTACATATTAGAAAAGAAAGAAATACTTCAGTGAGAAGGGATTTGGCTTTTTTGGTACATTGGCTAGTCAAAAGCAGCATGAAGCGTTGTAATTTTTAAGCAGCACAGTATCTATGAGCCACATAACGACCCTGCTAAAAACACATAAAAAATACCTTCAGCAATGTAATTCAGCACTTTGGCAAAAAGACAACAGTATTTTGGAAGACAGACGCACTTACACAAGAAGAGTGAAGTAAAGGATTTAGATCATCTAAGAATGGCTGACTGGTTTTAGCCATCTTTTTATTTAGGACAATGGATGTGCTTGTCTTTAAAACACTAAGGTTCCGAAGTTTGCTTTATTTGAGAACCTCACTTCCTAAACAAAGCTTTCTAAGAAAACACATCAAAGACTTCAAAAAGTTCAGTTATTTAATAAATTGCAAGAGCTTCAGTGATTTCTAAAGACCAGATACCTACTAGCAGCAGCGTGGGAGACAAAAAGGTCTGCCTAAAGAATTCACAGAGACACGAGCTATTCCGGAAATGCACAGAGGAAATCACTTTGGTTTGGAAGCAAGAACCAACGTTCAAACCTTATCATGCAAAAGCTTAGGAAGAAGGCATGTGTGCATCAGGAAAATTAAATAAGTCAGCTTTAAAAGCCAACAGGTGCATCATACTAAGTTGTGCCTTCCAGATCCTAGATTAGAAACACAACACGTTTTTGCTGAAGTTCCTATAAAACTAAAAAGACGACTGACAAAGTTCTAGAATGTTTCTTGTGCACCACAAAATAAATCTTTCTGTGGTTCAAAGGAAAAAAAAGCTTGTAAATGCAGTGAAGGTCATCTGGTACAAACATAAAATCATCAGCAATGATGTCTGAAATGACTATATACTCCCATGCTTTTGGGGCATCTAATATACAAAATAGGGAGAGAAAGGGGTAGGTTTTTTGCAAAAACAGGGCTACTTAGAAGAAAAAGAAAACCCCATGAAACCAATGTTCCTGAGAAAGTAATCCTCTTTCTTGAAGGTCAGAAGTCAGTCAGCAGACGAAACAATCCACATAAAACATTAAATTGTAAAGAAATTTAACTAAGAATAAATTGAGGAGGAAGAGAAGACATTTGCAATAGCAAAACCAGACATGAAATATTCCATCTTGATACCGCATTCAAAAATCAGCCTCCTAAAATATAAACTTCATGTCAATAGCTTGCATTTGGATATTGCTAGGTTGTGCTGCTTCCCACGAATACCAGATTTCTTCAGAAAATTAAGAGGTAAATCATTATTTTCACAGACTTGGCACCTTGCTGCCCTTTATACTGAGATGGCGCAGGATTCCTGCTCTGTGTTTGTTACATTTTGAATGATTAGGGAAAGTGTTACCCTCAGAGAATCTAACAGCTGCATGTATAAAATAAAGACACATTACATTAAATGTGTAATCCAAACAGATTTGGTTAACTGTTCCTTCCATTTTCAAATTCAACATCATTTTTAACATCCAGAGGAAAAGCAACAGGATGTCACAGTCAAAATTCAAATGATTAAACTGATGAACAGAATCTTTGTTTAATTGACAAGAATATGATGGATATTATGAACAACAAGGGCTTCAGATCCTGCCTGCACAGAATCATGAAGAGGGGCGATTATTTAGGGGGTTGGCTAACAAAATACATTTTTTCACATATGGGTCATACATTTGGAGTTCTTTTTATTAAACAAATAGCGTATGACAACAAAATCTTCTGTACTAAATACTGGAACAGCAGAGGAAAAAATTAAGCACCTCTGAAGTTACTTCTTGCGCCTTCAGGCTTCAATTCTTCAAACATAATTATGGTCGTGCATTGACCATACTGAAACAATTTTAAAAAGAGTAATTGTTTACTCATTTGACAGCTGGGAGGAGGGGTACAATCTCCACAGCTGGGAGGCAGTTTCCCCCTCCAAAACTCAAAAGTGTTTAGGGTTGGGCAAAGGGATGCAGGAGGGAAGGGCAACGTTGTCCTCATTCAAGGAAAACTCGCCTCGTTACAGTCGGTGGGATGGCAGAACATCAGCGGCTTCTCCAATGTCACATGCTTGTGAATTGTGAACATCAGTCATGTCACCAGATAATCACTTTCTATAACATTGCTCTCATCCACAGGCTAAACAACATCCAAAATGGAGGGAGGGAGCTGTTAAAAACTTGGAGACAGGAGGGAGGGAAGGAAAATTCGGCTACCAAGCAATTACTCTGTTTTCCACTTTATTTCTACAGTTCCTTTGTTTAACTGTGACATTCATAACTTTCAAACAGCTATAAATTTATAGACTACTAGGGACTGGAGTGTGCACACGTTATAGTACAAATGATATTCAGGGGGTACTTACGAACAGCCTCAAATACAAGTGAAATCCTATTCTACTACGCATACCTAAAGAAGGATTTACTAAACCTGTACCAGTAACCAGAATATTTTAAACAGTGAAATATTAAAATCAAACACTATAAAATGTTCACAAAATCTGAACTTTTTCAGGAAATTTTCAATTGTCAGCTTTTAAAGAAAATAAATGCCTGTTTTCCTAGGCACAGAAGATACGCTTAAGGAGGATTTCTGCAAATAAGATTCCACAGAAAATGGATTATTTTATTTATAATAATAGATAAACCTGTATATAATATATAACCATGTTAATCAAATCCCTTTCTACTTGAACTCAACTCCACACTAGAGATCACAAGGAGTTTTATCTTAGGTAACTTCATGACAAAACACAATTGCTAATTTTACAACAACTGCTTTACAACAAATACCTAGAAATTGTTTACCTACAGTAAGAAAGTTAAATGTCACAACAAGAGAGTATGAAAATTCATAAATACCACTAAGAACACAATTGAAAAAGCCAGGCACGTTTGAGGAAACACTCCAGATGTGAAAAACATCAGAGAACTCAGCGGTCTTAACTGTGAGCATGTGACTAGACAATTTAGGGAACAAGGACTAACTTTAGGGACATCAAAAAAATGGTTTTTTTTCCCAGGAGTGTATTGCTTGTATTGTGTAATTCTCCTGGCTTCCAGATGCCATCATCATGTGGGTGTTATACAAATACACACATCAGCACATTAAGGAACCAAACTCTAAACATCGTATTTTCATACCTTTTACAAGTAACTGGAACAGAAGTGAGACTGTGGACGTAAATTTCTGCCAACTGAACTGACATCAGCCTGTCAGCATCCCATTCCTCTTCCCCCAAGACCCAGTAACACAGGTCTTATAATTATCAGGACACCATCTGCCCCAAACTATGACTACTATAAAATTCCCCGAGTTCAAGAACGGGACAGGTTGACATAATATTTTATCATTTACTGCTTGCCTTTTGGAATTAAAAAGTCCTATCTAATATACATGGAATCAGCATGTTTTAGCTATTTCAAGAAAACTAACTATTTAAAACTATGTTTTCTCATTTCAGCTCCTAAAACAAAGCCAAGTTCAAATTAAGTATCTGTGTAGTAGAAATACTTTCTGGGATCAAGAGAGTGCATTTTGATGCACCAGCAAAGAAAGCCAGTGGAAGTGTTAAATTGTAATCAGCAACTATTTATAAAATGCTAATTACACTGTTTAGACAATTTGCTGATTACAATTCTATGCAAATAGAACACTAAACCATTTCAAAGAACAGGCAAGAAAGTTTTCCTCAGTAACATCAAATTACTCTATCAAGCTGAGGAAACATTTCAGAAATGAAATTGTTTTAAATATCTACCAAACAGCATAAAAAGTGTTCACACATACAGGCTTGGGGCTCAAATGACAGATTAAAGTGAAAGTGAATTATTCACTGTTTCAGTCATTGCAACTATGTCAATCTGAAGCTGCAGATCTGACGATTTGGTGGATGCAGACAGACGGCTGTAACCACATTTATTTTTCACACTTATCTCAAGCATACCAGATCAAAAACCTACTGCAAGAGACCATTCACCTTTTACAAGATATTGCTAGAATTCTTTCTGCTTCGGGTAACATACATGGTCTCCAACAGCCAGATAGTTTCTTGTTTGATTGTTGCTTGGTTGGTTTGTTGAGGTTTTTTTTAAGTTACAAGAAAGCAGTACAACCCAAAAGGCATAAGGTTTCTCTTTCTCTGTTCTTGCTCTCTCTAAAACACAGATAGAACGTCTTCCATGTTAGAAGATTTAAAGTATTCTGAAACCAAATGTTTCACAAGAAAAGGCAGCACCTTCTCGATGCTTATATGCAGATCTGGCTCAGATTTCATTCTGGTAATGTACGGTTCCTCAAAAGAAGCAATAACTAGCTTTGAATTGACAGAGTATTTAACATCTAATTTTATTTTATTAAAAGTTAATCTGTCAGAATATTTCATTAATATTTTTTAATACTTGTTTAGAATATTTGACTAAGTATTTCATTTTAAAAAAAAATTATCACAGAACCAGAGGGAACATGAAATCAAAAGTTATTTTAAATGTCCTAGTTCTACAAATTAAAAGGACCCATACAGGTCTACAGGACCCTACCAGAAGTTTCAAGAACAAAAATAAAATTAATAAGCATCTAGAATCTCCAAATTCCACCAGTCTATCCTCTTCCAAAACAGAATTGCTCCTACATTCAGACAAACCTTACCACCTCTCCGCAAAAACAGCCAGTCTATTTTTATCTATTTTACCAAGAGCAAAAACTGTTTTATTTTGACATCAAGAGACAGCCATAAGCATGCAAATAACGCCATCTAGTGGAGCGCCAAATTTACCATTCTGGCAAGAAACGACTGCATTTTTATCTGTGAATGTGTACGTTTGCTCAATCTCCAACTCCCCTGCAGCACGCGCCAAGTGCTACAAAAGGTTAGCAGAACTGCAGAACCAGAGATATGCTGTGAAATAGAAGTGAGCAAATTAATCACTACAGGAATAGAGTATTTTTGACGTTCCTGGTTGCACACTTTGATTGAAGCGAGTTGCACGGGGCGTGTTACAGTAGTGGCCGTAAGGCATTCCCATAGGGAATCTTTTGGTCACTTTCGCTGATGGTGACAGAATATCAACAGCTGTATACAGGTAACTGCTTAATAACCAGAGTGTAATTATCAAAACACAAAGCATCTAACTCATTAAATGAATCAATCAACCCCACAAAAAAATAATTCTAAACCAAATCAGAGGTTTTACAATCTGAAAACAGAAAAGTCTTTGTCATCTACTACACACTTGCCTCAGTTCACAGATTACATGAGAGGTATCCCACTGTGACAATACTGGACAAATGACATATTTGCTTGCATTTTTTTTTCCCCATTTTTAATAGAAAACACAGAATTGTATACTTCATATAGCTATAACTGTACAGCTACAAATTGCAATGGCAGCATTCCATACAGACTGCACAAGCATTTTCATCTGAAATGCCTTTTCATGAAGATTAGGACCTAAAGACTCCAACGCTTGCCTGATTTACCTGGCCACTAACAATCTCCTTCCAAATAAAATACCTAATGCACTCATAATAACTATTACCTTCTTTTTGCATAATAAAAATGCACTTATGGGATACCATGCTTTTAAGTCTTCAGTTAAATTTACCTTTTAGTTTCGCACACTGAAAATGTCAGAGCATTCATTTATGATTAGTGCAAGCAAGCGAAGATCTTGCTATTTCCTTTACACACTGGGAGAAACAATCCCACAAGGTTTATCAGACGTCATTCTGTTTTGGAATGGAAAGTACCTGAGTGTATGATGTGTTTATTGCCAAAGGATCAACTTACTGTTTAAAAATCAAAGTCTGATGCTCAAAACAAAAGGAATCACCTAAATTGAAGCAATAACGCTTGGTCAAAATAAATGCTTCTGATTTTAAGGAGCTGCTGCCAGTAACTACATATCAGGTCATTTTTGATAGCCACAATTTTACAGAGAAGCCGATTAAACAGCTGTCTTTTACATAGCAGCACGATGTGATCTGACAGAACCGGCAGCAGAACTGATGGAAAAAGGAGGGTTGTTGCTTTAACCACCCCCTTCCCAAGACATCCCTTACATAAGCCCTCACCGCAGTGCCTCGGGAGCCCATCTGGATGGCAAACACCGCCACACGTGCCGCCAAGAAAAACTCACTTATGAATCAACAATGAAAATTTCTCCCCTTCCGAAGGAGCTTGTGGGTTTGGAAAGGACTGGCACGACAGAAACCTGAACGCTGCGGGAATTTATTTACATTTTACTTGCAGTCAGCTTGAGGCATCTCCTCACTTCACTTTTTAACCCTTGTGAAATGGAGAAAAAGTTCAAAGCCAGGAAAGAAAAAGCTATGCAACTTTCTGGAACTTCATTTATGAGATTTTGTGAAATCACAGCTCTCCTTGAATGCAGCAATGCATTTTCCAGATGAACGTACATTATTTTTGTGCTGATCAATCTGCGTTTGGTGGCTGAGCTGCTTTTCCTCTCAAAATGTCAGGGATCAAATACTTTCTTAGACTCTTCATGTCTTCTAAAACGATATCGTAAAAGTGCAATTTTGTCATTTATAGGCCTTCAATAGTAAAGAAAATATTTCTTGTCTGGAGTCCATTGAAAGGTCATTAGGATATATTATTTATGCAGGGACTGAGCCTGAGCAATACTGGGTGACCACCAGCCTCCTCTACAGACGATGAGAGTAAAGCATGCTCCGCATCCTTCTGAATTAGGCCCTACAGAGACACCACCGCTGCACACTGTAGTAACTACTCTGCAGACAGTCATAACACTGGAGAAGTTCCATGTATGGAGGCATCAGTCCAAAGAAAACAGTGATTAGTACAACCATGACACAGAGAATCCTCTATTTCACTTGTAACTTCATAGCTTGGATGATTGCACTCAACACATTGATTATAAATATAATTATAAATGGTCCAATACTTCTTGCTGACATCAGGGTTTGGGGCATGAATATGTAATGACTTCTGAAGTCCATGCTAGACTCCGTTGATTTTCATTAGAAAAAAAACAGCACTCATTCAACTAAGTTATATTTGTAGCAGTAACTTTCCCAATGAGCACATCTTTCTTACAATTAACACAACTCGCCCCTTTTTTCATTATGAAGCAGCATTTAAAGTCACTGAGAAAACTGATTTTATGATCACAGCCTTATCTGAACGGTTTTAGCTGCCTCTGAAGTGAGGACCAGGGCAATCCAGCATGTACTTTAAATAAGTCTGGCCAAAGCAGAAAAGTATTGACAGGATGGAATAACTGTGCATCAGCTGGAAAGAGATGGTCCAAGTGACCTAATGCATTAGTTTTCTTCCTTCTGTAGAGCCTATGAACTCAAAAATGCTTGACAGCACATCAACTTACATGCAATCACAGTTGCGACTGACAGGCTAAGCAGCTGCTTATGTTCAAGAATGGAAAATTAAATTCATCGTTTGCATAATGCAAGAACAACAAGAGAAGTGTGAGAAGGAGAGAGAAAACACACTGCCAGCAATTTATTTTACATCCCCAAATTGCTGCCTTTATTTCAGTTTATTAAACAGTAACTGGCCAGGAAAGTAATTGAAATAAACATAAGTGCCCAGGAAAGAAGAAAACAACAGCCAGCATTAAATTACAGTGCTTACATAAAGTCAGTAAGCAAGTGCCAGCATTGATGCCATTTATGAGAACTGCGGTGCTGAGATAAACTCAATGGGTTCTCATATTATCTTCTTGCCTAGCCTCAAAAGAGGTTATCACTTCCCTCCATGTGGCAGCGTTTAATTGATTCACAAAGAAGCAGCTATTTGGAACTGAAGCCAGACTTCTGCAGCTCTGAGGAAGACAACATGTTTGCAAAAAGCAGCACTGCTGCATCACGAGGCCTTTCCCGAGGGTGCTGTACAAAAAAAATTAATGCTTTTTGGATATGAGAAAAGCACAACAGAAACGCTTTCTTTCACTTCTTTCCATTTAAAGATGTGTTGAACTCTCAGACATTGGTTCTCACTCTGTTCTGGAGTATGAGACAGTTGAACATCTCTGCAAACTCTTCCTCCTCTCTTCCTAAGTTCTGCCCCTAACAACAGTCACCACTCTCACAGACTTCAGAATGAACCACAATGTAGCTTTTCTGAAATTGTCAGATAGAGGTGGTCCACTTGGTAAGATTCGGAGTAGAGGTTTTGAAGAGCACACAACTCAGGAGAGCCTGCTTCAACCCCCGCCATCTACCACAGTCATGATGCTGCAGAATTGGGCAAATTCTTGTCTGCTTATACTCAGACCTTCAAACTGCAAAATGAAGTTTGTCCTCCCTCTAAGCCATGACCCGGCAGTGGAGAAGTGCACTACAGCATCTGATAACACCGCAGTCCTCAAAGGAACAGGCTGATGCAAACCTTTATTTCCAAAGAGCTACAGTCCATGGTACTTATTATTAGGAGAAGAAAATGTTGGCAAAAAGTATTTCCAGGGACCACAAGACTAGCTCCTCCATGCAGATACAAACCACACAACTTCTTTTCAGAATACTATAGCTTGGAAGATTAGTTAATGTCCTATATAATGAAGAAAGAGAAGCATGCGTTAAACAGAAAACATCAGAGATCCTCAACAAATTGCTAGCTTGAACACTGCCACTAACACATTCTTCTTCTCCCCATACCTCCAGAGCACCCAGACCATGATTGATTCTGGAGTTAGGTCATCTGTCAAGGGGGATGGATTGAAATGACAATTAGTAATGTAGTCTCAACAATCCAAGTTAAAAAAATTCATCAGTTTCTAGTGCTGATGAAATATGAAAGAGATAGGACAAAATGCCAATTTGAAAAAGTTTTAATTTTTCTTGTTCTCCAACAGTGTCCTGATGGAATTCAAGGTCTAGATGCATGTCTACAACGGCTGATAACTAAGATTTGTAGCAATCTCTGTTGCATCTAGGCGTAACACTGTTTTAAACCATTGCATATATACACTATACAATGACAGTTAGTGACTAGTACAATACTCAGAAATGAGACACAGGAAGCCAAGAATTATAAAACAGAAATGAAAGGAAGACAGAGAGGGTGTGCAAAAAAGTATACAAAGATTAGGAAGGGTAAAAAAGGAGACAAAAGGAAAAATGGCTATAGTTTATAAATATACAGCAATAAAAAAGGCTTTTTTAAAGTGGAAAAACGAAAAAACAGAAAATACTAATTACAGTCTGTATTTGTAGTGCACAACTTCAGTAAATGTAATGTTCATTTATAAAAAACATTCTATATAGTAGCAACAGTCTGCAGTATCTCATAAACCAGATCCACTGGTGAGAACATTAGAGCTAACAATTTGTCTATGAGAGGCAACTTACTACCCTTCCTGCAGTATTTAAAAGCATGATAATGCTTAAGAAAGATAGAACACAAGTGTGGTATATTTGCTCTTTATCCTGCATTGCTTTTAAGATCAAAATCTTCATTAAAAGCAAATGAGATGCTGAAACTGTAGTGACTTACTGCAATCCGCAGATTTTACATGACAAGTTACAAGTTCCTTAAACTAGCCCAACCTGCATTATGTTTGGGTTATGTGCATGAATACATATATATATATATATGCGCACACACATAGACTGATCTAACTGACATACATTACACAATCAAGCAAGAGTCAAATGTGTTTCCTGTTAAACAAATGTGGGTGGTCTGCTTCTCCAGCAGTATTGTGTCCATGAATTTTGTAAAGCAGTATACTGCTTAATTCTATTTGAACAGCCCTCTGCAGAGGACATAGCTATGTTTCATTCTTCTATCAAAGTGTATTAACATCTCTTTCAACTAGCACAGTAGAAAGGAAAGGTGGTCCCATCTTTACTGGAAGTAATATTATGACACAACAGAAACACCAAGCTTTGATTACGAATTTCTTTCTAGTCTACTTTTTTAATTGCATCTTAAGAAGTAAAGTTATTTAAATGAGAGGGATATACTCTGGATGAAATAAACGTTAACTCGTGAACGGAAATCAGCAAAAATTCAATCTACGAAGTAGTCTTGGAAGCAGATGGGAAAATTCAACAGAATAGTACTAAGCTGGCTATAACCCTACTCGTACATCTTTCACCATGGTGCCCTCCCCTCTGCGGCTACTTGGGGTTTGGGGTTTTTTTTGGTTGTTTTTAAACAACAATCATGTCCCTAATGTGAGAGTTATTTCAATATGCATAAATAGTTCCCTGAGCATCAGATGACTGTATGGAGCCAAAAGAGGATTCCTGGTGTCCAATAACACAACTGAACTAAGGGCACGGGTTCCCCTTAACGCAATCAGTGAATTTGTATATCCTTCATATATCCTTCCTTCAACCAAACACTTGTTCGGTATTTAATTTGTAGGTACTGATCTTCTATCCTCTTGTTGTAATGGGCCAAAACGGACAAATTAAAAAATTTAAAAATAATTGGTGAGAGTCTGCAAACACAAGAGGCTTTCACAGAAATGACATATTAACAAAGTTACGCACACGGGAAATAACTAATGTTATTTTGCTTTCATATAATTAGTTAGATTATTTTAAAGAATAAGAACTACTGATAGCTTTTCTTTTATGAACTTCAGAAATCCCCTCTCAATTTTTTTCTAAGACAACATGCAAAATCATCCTTTGTGTTTTAAATTTCTTATAAATGCAAAATTCTGAATTTGGAAATCTGTAAGAAACCTGTATTTTCTGTTACACAAAGGCTCTTACAACCGTGGATGTTCTTATATTTCACCAGAAAATGTCTACATTTTTAGTAGGGCTGAAGTAATGAGCTACTTAATGACATATAGTGCGTTTAAGTCACTTTGGTTTCTTGCCCAAAAACTCTCTTCAATACCACTGCCACTCCACAAGCAAATTTATACCACAAGTGAAAATTTATACTTCCAAAGATAAACTTTCATCTCTCTTGCGGTAAACCTTATGCAGTGTATCAAGAATTTTTAATAAACATACATCTCTTCATGTTCCATAGTTTCTGCATATTATACAAAATATTTTCTCTATTAAATACAGATTTGGTTGGTGTTTTCTTTTTCTTCTAGAAAAAAAAAAAAGGAAGGAATATCTTTCCACTGACAAACTTTAAGAAACTTGAAACAAAAGGAAAAATAAAATCCTTTATATTGGCTTGAGCTTTTCTAGCTATGGTTGGCAAATATGAGGCTGATGACATTAGATTTTTCATTTAAGTTTAAAGTAATGCATCAAAGTATTACTCCTTAGAGCAGAAGCAAACCACATTGTTAGGACAACCACCTAATTTAGTTCCCATGCTAGCGCTGCATTCAGTTTTTGGTAGATTTTATGGAACAACACTTCAGCAATAAAAAACAGATGGTCTGTGGACTGGTAAAGCAAAGTGCATATGGCATGGCAGGGCTCTTCCTAGTGTCTCTCTGACAAATATTACGGATGAAATTGTGGCACAGCTGAACCCAACAGGAGTTCTGCCACTGAACTGAACATGGCCAGAGTATCATCCTCAAAAGTTACAGGTCATCCGTATGCTCATTCACATCACAGCAAATCCACACACAGGCTACCGAAATCAAATTCCATTTCAACTTAATTATTCGCAGTGATAACATATTAGGGTATTACATGAAATCATCATTTCTGCACCAATGTTGTTACTATTAAATTTGCTGCTTCATCAAGTTTACAGGCATTTTTGTAATTTGTTGCCACAGGATCCTTTGTCATTGCTGATAGCAAATCCCAATAACGATTAACAATTAGGTACCCAAAAAAGTAAACCCTGGTCAGATTCACATGGGGTGTATGCCTTCCAGAAGGCATACACAATCCCTAGTTTGTTATGGATTGGGTCTCAAAATAAAGCAACACACTAGTCAACATGAAGAAGAAATGCAGGTATGTTTCAGACACCTGGATCCCAACCCTTATGAACCATGCTTGAGACACCAAAGACACAGACAGCGGTTGCTGTGCCCACCATTCAGATTGCTGCTGCTTATGATCCACTGCTGTTATATTTCTGCCTTTGCAAACCTTTTCCAACTGCAGGAATCACCTCTATAATCCAATTTCGTCATGGTCAGAATGCCTCATATAAATGACATAATCCCTAGCTTGAGCATTCAGTCACATGGGCACATTCCTTCCCCATGCTCATGTTTTCAAAAACCTGTTCTTCCTACACAAATAGTTATAAACTCACTCGTTTGATTTGTGCTCACAGATTTAAGCAATGCGGAAAAGGGCTGCTAGTAACTTGCTTTAACATTGGAGCAAGATTAATTTCTTTAAGTTTCTAGAACCTATTGTCAAGAAAAAATCTAAGTTTTAAAAACACAATGGAACAAGGTCACTACACTGATGAGATCAAAAGATAAGAACGTTTTGGAGATTGAAATTACTTTGAATCATAACCTCCATTAAAAATACATATTAAATATATTTGCAGTATAAGCCTGAAGTCTTCTGCTTCGGGTACGTAACCAGACAGAAATTGGCATAACACAGCAAACTGAATGGGTTAGTTTTGCCTATCAATTTCCCCAAGATAGCCAACAAATTACTAGAAACAACAGTAGGTCAATAGGACCGTATTTCTTCAGCTCAGCTCAGCATTAAGAAAGCACAGCAGTCTCGTCATCAAATATACTTCACATTTTCTTCCATGTAACTATCAAACAGATTGCCCCAACAGAAGCATAAAAACAAAGCATCAAATTCTTCAAACACCATTCAAAATAAGCTCTCTCTGGCTATGTTTTTACGCTTTAATTGGCATTTCAAATTGGCAATTGCATACAAAACACTCAAGTATAACAAATTATTCCCACTCTACTAATCCATCGGTGACCTATATAAAACGTGACTATAAAGAATCTTTTAACAGTGAGACTTACTGGTATAGTAAGTATAGGTACTTCCCATCCCTGGAGGTGTTCAAGGTCAGATTGGATGGGGCTATGAGCAACCAGGTTTACTGGAAGGTGTCCCTGCCCATGGCAGGAGGGTTGGAACTAGATTATCTTTAAGGTGTCTTCCAACTCTAACCATTCTATGATTCTATGATTAAAATTTAGTTCAGTTAGTGAAGTTGGCCATTTTTAGACCCTCTCTTAATTCCACACTAACATTTAAATTTGTTTCCTTTCATGATTAGGGGGCTGGAACATCTTTCTTATGATGAAAGGCTGAGGAACTTGGGTCTTTTTAGTCTGGAGAAGACTGAGGGGGGATCTCATCAATGCTTGTAAGAACTTAAAGGGACGGTGCCAGGAGGATGGGACCAGTCTTTTTTCAGTGGTGCCCAGTGATAGGACAAGAAGTAACAGGCACAAACTTGAACATAGGAAGTTCCACCTAAACACAAGGAGGAACTTCTTTACTTTGAGGGTGGCAGAGCACTGGAACAGGCTGCCCTGAGAGGTGGTGGAGTCTCCGACTCTGGAGACATTCCAAACCCGCCTGGACGCCATCCTGTGCAACCTGCTCTAGGTGACCCTGCTCTGGCAGGGGGGTTGGACTAGATGATCTCCAGAGGTCCCTTCCAACCCCAGTGATTCTGTGATTCCTCTTTACATGCATAGCAAAGGTATCACACAAAAGCCGTATATCTGTGTCAGATGCTTGGCTGTTTGAGAGACCTTCACATACCTCTTTTACTGGAAAGTATTTACACCATAGTATGTGGAACAGACTTGGCTGTCCTCAATGTATTCACTGAGTAATCCTCTACTAGAAGTCACTGTATCAGAGCAAGACACATATGCCCAGATTCTTCTTCACTCAAAACTAGTGTCTACGCCTACTATATTCTATATGCAAAACACATCTGATCCCTTTTAAACTGACAAAAATTGCATCTTCAATAAAAGTAATATCTGTTCATTACTGCATAATAGCTTTAATAACCAAAGACTCATGCACACTGGAGCAGACAGAAGTACATTTGCATCATATGCGTTCCCATTATGAATCCACAGACTTTACGAAACTTAATCTCTCCTTTAGTAGAGCCTGCAAATTTCTTCCATCTCAATGTCAGAAAGCCTTCTGAAATAATACACATAAATGGGAAGTAAAAACTAAGATTCAAGACCATAACTGTTCTGAAGACTAGAAAAATTAAATATGTGTAATTTGTTTTATTACTTGTTCCATTATCCAAGAAAGTAATATTTCTCTGATATTTATGACACTTGGTGCACTCACAGCTGGTAGTTGCAAAGAAATCCGAATTCAGATTTCAAGATTGAGGAATTTCTGGTGAACACCCACAACAAACTAAATTAAACCAGCCCATTAAGGTTCCTTCACAAACAAAAGCTAACAAAACATCTGCCTGGCAACAACAATACATAAACTATGTTTTGTAAAAATGGGTTAACTGCAAGCAGCAGACAGTTTCTGCCTTATCTACACAGTATAAATTCAAAAGTTTCAGTATTATACTCACAGCGAATTCCATAAATCATGAGAGGATCAAGTTGCTTCTTCCCATGCTTCCCTTGACCCGAAAGGTTGGAGATGGCCTGAATTTCCCGATGGAAGAGGTAATCAAGCAATGTCAGTGCCATCTTCTCAGCTGTGCGGCAGTTTGTGCTGATGTGCAGCATGTCAGCAGGCGTGATGGGGCAACGGACCCGCATCTCAGGATTATTTTCATCTCCAAGCCATGTTCCATTGGGGTAATCCTCTAAAAAAAGAGATTGTGGAAATTCTAATTGTGGCACAGAATGAAACCGTCAGGTTCAAGTTACAGTCAACATTTCAAGTTATCATGAGCTTTTCCAGTTTTCTTCGTAGTCCCCATAAACTTCTTCAAAATTTAGCATGACTAATAGGCTCACAAGATTTGCTACAGATAAAGAGTTATTCTCAAATCCACACCAATGGTGACCGAAAGTTATTGCCATTAATGTTCTGGCCTACACGAGGAACTGGTGCAACTAGTCCGAGATGTCTAACTTGCTCTCAGATATCTTTTTAGAGTGTCTCATATTAGAGGTCAACAGCTGAAAAGGCACACTATATTTACAGTGTTCTCATTCATCGTTAGTCATCCCCTAAAAATGAAGATTACTGCAATCCCATAATATTCTTAAAGTGCAGCTAATTTCAAGAAGCTAACAGCTATGAACCACATTTTTCCCCAAGAACATCAAATTAAAATGAGTCTAAGCAAGATTATAAATTTAAGAAATTATAATTAATAGTGAGCAGTAACTTATTTAATCACTTTAAAAGAGTATTTCAAGCAATGATAATCACTCAAAATGTAACCAGAAATGCCAATCAAAATTTTGGTTTTTCTTCAAATTTACTGGCCAGTAGTCCACATTATTTCCTAAACCCGCGGTTTACCAGGAACAGGCCCAGCATAAAGATAAGGAATCAATCGCTAATCATCTGCCAAGTGCATCTTCCCTTCTAGTCAAGTATAAGGTCATTAGCAGCAGAACTACACCTAACTTCTCCTGTGTATACACACACACACATTTTTATGTATAATAAGTTTTTTTGATTTCTGTTCCAGCCTCTCAGCTTGGTGGGAAAAACACCTATTAATTTTAAGAGGAATACTAAGCCCTCACTGGAAATCAATCTTTGCAGACAATGCCAAAACCAGAAACTAGAACAGAGCCCATAAGGAAGACCAATCCCTACTGAAGTGGAGGATGCAACACAGGACCTAGGATGAGACCGTTGTTCGAAATAAAAACAAAATTTCCAGTACAAATCTTGACAATGCTAATAGGAACTGGATAGAACAACATTCCAGTACTATTTCAATATTCACTGACACAGGCCATTTGGATTTGATTTTTGTTTGCTCAACTTTGTGCAGTAAAACAAAGCTTCCTGACTTAAGAGTCAGTCAGCCCTTCCACACTAGAGCTCTGTAGTATTTCACTGTTGTTTCACACACCTTCAGAATGGTAAAAATGTGAACCAAGTCATTCAATTACATGATTTATCTTTCATTAAATGCCTTTAAAGTGGAGTTTCATGGCACATACAAAGTAACAAATTCCTGTTTTCCATAACCCTTCTAGTCACAAAACAGGGTTACAGAGTTCAGGCAGATGAGTATATCCTTTTCACATTGCACAGGATCCCTGAGCGAGCAGCATCTTTATTTCCAAGTACTGGCATAGGGTAAGCAGCCTGCATTTTACTAGGCTTCAAGCCAACTTCATGCAATAAAATATAACATAAAAGCAACTCAGACACTAAAAAACACTCTTCCAACGTGACCTTTGGGTTGAGTCATACCACATGTCAGATGCAAGTTTACCGCAATGAATAATGACAGTATGAAGCAAACATCAGATTATGCAATACTGATATATCATTATAAACATCAGATTATCAACTATAATAATATAATTTGTAAGGAAAAATATTTAACTGCTCATTTATGTAGCAGCTAGTCCCTCAAACTTTTTTCTGTTGAAATCGGAAATTAATGCTCTGTTCTGAATATACTTTTATACACTTGCAATTTTTTATTTTTTTTTTACATATATTTTATTTGAACCTTACTTTTTATCCTGAACTACGTAACAGGGCACACTAGCTGTTTTCTGGTCACAGTACCAGGTGCCATCTGAAAAATAAGGCGGTTCAGATTAATTACAACTTGTTTTGAATGCCACTGTGTCTGGCCTCACCACAAGTCTGGTTAACATTATCAGGGAAAACAACAGTCTGTTCCTGAAGATAAATTGACTGTTTTATACAAATTTGGGCAGAGCTGGCAAAGCAAAACTGTCTCTGGATAAACGTGTAAGTTTCTCAAAGAAATTCTAGGAAGCCTGAGTAAATGATTCTACATCCTATCAAAATCTTATTGCTTTATCAGTTCACAGAATTACTATTAGAGTTATTACTACTTATGAAACACCTTTCACCTGCAGTCTTGTTTAAGAAATGGTGTCAACCTACGTGAACCAAAGATTTTTTTTCAATTTGCAAAATAATTTTTTTTTTTTTTTTTTTTAAATACTGGCACAGAGTCTAGAACATACTGTTTTTACCACGTGCAACTGTTCTTTTATTGCTAACAGCCTGGAAAAAAGACACTATCTTGTTATTCTGACCTATGAACACATGCCCCACATTAAATTATCTCTTGCATTTTCCTCCTGCTTTGAAAGCTTCAGCAGAAAGGGAATTTGCTTTATAATCATTTTGCATTAAGTGGAACTTGCATGACTAAAGTTAAACATGACTCTACTGTCTCACTGCAGCTACTTCAGGGCACAAAAGCTAAACTATTCCTTATCATATATAAAAATAATTCCTAACAGTCTGCCAACACATCTGGCACTTTGCATAAAGCAAATATAATGAGCTTGCACACAAAAAAATGGTGAAAAGAGGGAGCACAGTGACAGTTATGAGGGAGGCAGAACTGCTCTGAAAAAGTGGTGTAGTATGGGAGAAGACTGACTGAATAAGAGAAAAAAAGACTGGGAATTTGATGGAAGTTCTCTCTGAACAATTAAGTAGGTAAATCCTATTGATTAAAGCTGCATCATTTGAAGCTCCTACCACTCAAACATCCTTTTATGCTTACTGAAATGGTTCTTTACATGTATTATCAGGCATTATATGTAATATCTAGATAGAATCTAGATGAGTCAGGTTATGTAGTACATGCATTGTAATAGCCAGATACCGAGTCAGGACTCCACTAGGCGCTGTAGAACCATACACAGCTGCTTCTATTCCTTAAAGGCTACCAAAACACAGATAACGTAAAGGGCTGGGGAGGCAGAATACAGTCAAAGAACACACTTTTCTTAAAAACAATGAAGCATAAACGCACACACGCATCTGTAACTCAGTTAATCTCAAATCCTTTTTGTTTTGCCCTGAAGTATATTTCCTTCATTAATTTTTGCAATAGCCTTGCTGCATTTTGAATGCATTTTGAGTGCTATGTAGAAAGGTACTTCCTTGTGTTTGTTTAAGCCAAATATCATCAGAGAAGGGGCTCTTGATCATTTCTACTTCCAGTGTTAGAAGTCCTGACATTTTTATCTGATTTCCTCTCTGTACTTAGAAGCTCATTTCAATGACAGACAGACTAATTTCTAGCTCCTCTTCAACGTTTTGTATTTATTTTTTTTTTTTTTAAGATGAGAAAATTTGCCTTTATCTCCATTCCACTGAATTCAGAACTAGTTCACTTTTCAACACTGTTTTCAAATCTTTTTTACTGTATTAAGTCCATTTCTTTTATCTTACAACACAGCTGACCGTTCTTCTGTTTCGGCAGGAATGTGCAAGAAGACAAGAGGTGACTGGGGCTGCTGCAAACGCAAACAAGCATTTCTATGGAAATAGGACGAGCGAGCTTTAAGGTTAGCATCAAGAAAACCTATGTCGAGAGAACAAAAACCAGACAAGAGTTACTGTGGCTCTCAGACTCACTCTCAACGTGTGTATGTGTTTTCCCGCCCAGGGAGATGACAGACACTTAACAGTTACTCACGTCTTTCCATTGGGATACACTCCCCTAGTTTGACATGCAAGCATTAGCAGTAAGACTAGAAGCAAAGCTAGGCTCTGCTCTCTTGCTAGGTGCTGTCAATCACTCCTTTAAAACAAGGAAAAACAAAAGGAAACACCTGCCCACATAAACACTTGAATTAACAAGTTCCATTATTCTGAGTAGTTGTGTTTATTTTAAGAACAAGGCTGGGTGCAAAACTGGCATTTGCAGCACAGAAAAACAAATGGTAGCTGCAGTACAAAGGCAGAAAGATGAATTAACCTTAAAAAAACCCAAAACAAACACAACAAAACCCCCCAAATCCTAACCTACAAAAATAAACCCCCATTTCTAGAGAAATTAAATAATATTTTGGCTGATGTGTAGAAGATTCAACATCATATTTTTTAAATAAATTTCTACCAATTAGCCCGAGTCCTTTGCCCTGGCAAGAGTTCACCGAGGCAGGGACTAACTGACAGAGAATATTGACTTTATTAACTAACAATCATTAAATATAAAGAACAGAGCAACAATCAGGCTATATGTTAACCTACAAATCTAGCAATGTAATTTAAAGCTTGTGCTAAAAGAAAGGTTAAAGAACTAGCTTTAAAGCTACGTTCATCAAAACCTCCTCCCACCACAAAAAGCAGTTAAGACACTGGGAGATGTGGCAAAAGGAAGCATGCAACATACACATATCCATGAACATCAGAAACCCTGGACACAGACACGGAGTTTTACGCCTGATTATTCTCATGGGGGGAAAAAGGTTTAATTTCCATGTAAATATAAAAGAAAGATAGCCAGAAGAATCTTATGCTCTAACTATAATCTTCTGTACGGTACAAAGGATTTGGCTAACAGAAACACAGTTCCAGTTAACTTCTAAGCTCCTGTGGTTAGAGGACCAGTACACTATACGAGATACTCTGAAAACATAACCTGCACTCTCCTGCTCTCAGGGGTTCTTCAGTTGTCCGACAGACAACACACAGCACGAAACATATATGGGCACGCAGTACCAAAGCATATTTGTCTCAGCAAATACTATGGTGTGCATAGAAGTCTCAGCATAACATGAGCAAGATTACTAGTTTGTTAAAATTAAGGCCTCAGTTTTAGTACATGATTAAATCTGTGAGAGAAAGAGGAGATTCACTTACTTTATGACTCGTGGAAGGTCAGGGAATTTACAGAAGTAGAAAACAAGGACTACGCAATCAGCTGTAATTTAAAACAGCCAGTGAAAAAAGAATCCAGATAAATTTGAGAAAATTAAAATCCGTGTACCTAGAGGGCTTTTTAAACCCTCAGAAAATGTGTTTCACATCAGAAGATGTGTTTCATGTCAGAAAATCAGATTTCTAATTTAGATTTTGCCCACTTCCTTGTTTATTGCGTCTCTGGTATATTTAACATTACGCAGTGGACCAGACTATTAATTCCACACATCACTGTGACAAATACCTGGAAGAAACCATTGTTCATTTGTTTGCTCTCCATAATAAAAAAAAAATTAAAGCAATTTAATTTCTATAGTTTTCTTTAGTTTTAACAAGTCACTGAAGCTCTTGAAGTCTCATCAGCATCTTCACATCAGTTACATACAATATTGCCTTAAGGTACAAAAAGTTTGCTATTTAAAAGTTCATTCTCGCTGTCTGTATCTGGTCGTAAGGAGCTTGGCAGGAAAAGCAAAATGCTGCAAATGATCATATAACATGCGAGATTTGATCTTACAGTGAACTGGAAAATCCTGTGGACAGATAAGCCTGGGCCGTGTACAAACAGCTGCTTGGATTCACATTTGGAAAGCAAATTCTGAGCACTATTTAATACTACTATTGTGAAATGACTGTTTCATATGCAAAGTTGAAGAGACAATATGTGACTAAACACTTTCATTTGGAAAAATATTCATCCTTTGATTAACACACTATGTAGACCAGCTTTCCCTTATCTTCTCAAAAAATACACGTTTACATTTCTAACTCTGTATTAAATGCAGTAAAAGGAATGCAGAGCCAGCAGATATGATACAAAACTATCATATATGGTGCCAAACATCATATGTCAGTGTATCAAGTGTAAAGTTCACTGAACCAAATTCTAAATCAAAGGATCTTGCCATTTTACGTGTATCACTTAAAAACAGCTTTCATGGAGCTCTGTTCAAGAGCACTTCACATACTTGGGAGATACTAAGGACAGTGTGTCTCTTTCTTAGTAATTTCAAAGTCTTGGCTTTAACACAGACATTTTTAAAAATATCTGCTTTTAAAGCAGCATAGTAATGCTGAATCGGACATTCTTATACCACAAAGATGAGAGGTCCTGCCTTTTTGTCCTTCCATATTAAAGACAGGACAAGAACTCTATTGTGAAAGATTTAAAAGGATAACATAATGGGCATTAATGTTTTAGAAACAGATGCTCCTCTTCTTTGTACAGTAAATCACAGATTAAGTATTTTAAATGTTACCACCTTATACTGAATATGTGTAATAACAGTATTATTATAATGTTCCTTACATCTTGAAGCCGCTTGTATCTTGAAAGTGATATTTACTATTAAGCAAAATAATGCTGTCATCGTATCTCCTAGAGAAGTGTGCAAGTATAATCACAGTGCCTTTAGATAGCTTATTCTTTAGTTGAACAGTAAGTATTCAAAATTTCAGCTTTGTTGAGCTAAATGGACGCAGCTGCTTAAGGTAGTATTTTTTTCTGTACATAGGCTGCATAAAAAAAGAAAATTCTGTTTATACCAATATTCTAATGTGAAATTTTGAAGAGCACCTTCAGAGGAAACACAAAACTGCCAAATCACAGCAAAACTAATTAATTAAAAAATATATATTTGGATATTAGCTATTCTTTGCTTTCTGCTGTTTGCACAGGTTTCTTGGTAAAATAGTACTTAATGTAAAATGCTGAAACTGCTATTTAAGCGCAAGCTCAAGACTTGTCAGAAAGAGTTCTTTATGAACTAAATGTGATCTTTTGCATGTGAATTCCAAGCAGTTTACCCAATAAATAAGAAATCACAAGTAACAGCCACACTTTTTGACTGTTTCCTATAAATCCAAGAGTGTAACACTGTTGAATCAGAATCAAGTGGTGTGGAGGGTACTGTGTAAGTACAGAACAAATACAACATCCTTACCCAGCAATTTTACAATCCAAGAATAAGGTAGGAGACAATACGTAGATTACAGAGAGACAGGAAGTGACAACACACATTGAGATGGCAGGCATCACCAAGAGAAAGAGCATCTTAAAGAAACTATCTTAAAAGAAAGGTATCTGAACTATGACTATGTTTTACATAAACACCATGAGAAAAGACAATTTTATGAACGAGTATTATGGACAGTGATGTATATATAGTTAAGTAAAACTCTTCAGTTAAAAAGTTTAGACAAATATATTTGAGAATGTCAGAATATTTTCTAACAGATTTGTGGTGAGCATGAAAGTGCATACGGTTGCCAGGTTATAGCTTAAGTCAATTGAAAACCAACCCTGACAGGATTACTGCCACATACCAGTACGAGAGAATTCATTAAAGTCAGAAAACAATATAGGTACTTAATATCATAGGTTTAAAACTTTTGTAATTTAAAACTACTGTGGATCTAATGTTCTTCACAATATTATTTTTTGCAGCAGAAGGCAAAATCCAAAAGAATGCAGCACTGTTAGGATGAAACTTGTCATGAACAGAGACTGTACACGAGGCCTTACTTACCAAGTAATCAACTAGTACTGGTATCTTCAGAGATATGAAGGCCTTAAGAATCTATTCATAAATTAAATTCTGTGCAAGAAGGACACTAAATATCAGATACAGCATTTTAGGTTGGTGAAATCCAATTCAGAGTCTACAGACTTTTATAAATGTACAAGAATTCTGGAAAGCACGGGAAAAATAGTCTCCTCAAAGTAACAGTCTAAACTTTTTCTTCTATTACCACCCTGAAAGTGTAAGAAGTATGATATCCGAAAACTGAGGAGGAAAATAGAATAGTGCTATCACTTCATTGAGCACACAACGAACTCCCATACAATTATTTAAAAAAAAAGAAATTCAGAATGTTTAGTATATCAAACTTAACTGCTCTCCTACTCCAAAATCATATCAGAGAAATTAACGAAATCTCTTCCTGTGCTGTCTTTGCATAATACAGAGAACTGTGCAAAGCTGGAGGGTGCCCCTGAGATTTAAGCCACAGAATTCTGCACAGCTTCAATACAGCTAAGAGAAGTATCAACCCTGCTCCAATCACAGCTGAACAGATGGATAAAAGTCACTGCATTATAAACCACTTAACACACATAGCAACTAAATCCTCAAAGACAAATGGACAAACAAGGTTTCTGTAACAGTTCCTGAAGATCTACAAGAGTTCATCACAAAATTAACATGTACATAGACACCAGGCCCAAGTGATGATGTTTTAAAAATGTTCTTCATTAATCAATTGCTCATTTTTAAGCCTGATTAGAAAGTTCAAGATTAAAAAAAGCACAACTTTGTTTAAGCTGAGAATATGCTGTACTCCAAAACTTACAGTAAGAACACATTCATGTCAAAATTCACTGGACTTTTAAAAGAGAAAAACACATCTATCAATTGTTGACATTTACTTTAAACACTTCTTAGTGATAAATGTTTGTTTCTTATTCCGTTAAACAAGAAAGATGTGTAATCCATGCTGTGGAAAAAAAAGAAAAAAGAAAAAAAGAAAAGAAAAAAAAAAGAGGACAACGAACAAGAAAAGTTCCCTATATTTTTAAACACGGGTTTCCTCCAAATTAAAGAAAAACCATACAGTGCCTCAGGAGAACGCTGCAAAACGATTAATTTTCATTATATTTACATTGTTTTCATCTACCAAAACATTTCAGAAAACCAGCATCTATCCAAATTCTTAGATACTCGCCCAGTAAAATGGTTTGTTTATAAGTTTGACAGGTCACGCTATAACTCATGTTTGGTGGTTTCTTTCCTCCAGAAAACACTTCTGCTAAGAGAGACGTGTTCATGCATTCAGAGAATAACTATGACACAAAAGACTTCTAAAAACATAGGAACAGCTGGGTACTTGAAATTTCTAAAAGCCACACTTCAGAAAGAAAACTTTTATAGGAAAACACAGAGGTGTCCCTCCTGATGTAAACTGCTTAGCTGCATTTCTACCACAATAGGCGAGTTATCTGTATAGCTTTGAACGTTTCAAAAGACAGAAAGAGAAAGAGAAAAAGAAAGAAACCAGACTTGAGATGTATTTAGTTAACTGCACTGTGGGTAAGGAGAGTTTCACAACTGTCAGAGGAGCTCTCCAAAACCTCTTCCAAATCAGAACTTCTTAGCTAAGAATATAACTAAGATAATTATACAACAAAAAGATCTCTGGTTTGAAACAATGACTCTTGGTTAAAGTGAGGACGTTTTTAAACATTATTAATGTATTGTGTTAAAAACACAAGGAGGGGATTTTTTTTCCCCTCAATCAGAAAAATAAAGAGAAAAGAGATGGGCAATGATTAAGTCAACTAGACCTTACAGACAGCGCTTACAATTAACATTTTAGCATTGCTTGAGCATTACCAGAATAGAGCAGCTTGGACACAGTGTTATTGGGTAGGTTGTATGTTTGCTGTTTTACGACCTTTCTGTTTTTTCACTTCTACTCAAATGTGAGTTCAGTGGTGGGTCACACCTGGGCTTCTTCATTCAGTACAGTAAAAAAAAGTTTGTATTTTTTACTTGGGATTTAACTGAAGGATCCAACTCAGGTCTCCAGAAACTGAAGATTCAAAGTTAAACAGTTTTAAGTTGATGGCCTTTCCCCCATTTAAAGTCTTAGAGGATCAGTGCCATCCAGTTCTTTCAAACAGCGTTTCTGGAGGAAGATACCTTCTTAAAAGAGAAGTTTGGTAAAACAGAGTTTTGAGCTTTGATCTTAGTATTAAATTATCCTCCCATTTGTAGAAAAGTAATTTTACATCTAAAGCATGTATGATTATAAACTTACACTACTCTTTATACATCCATACCAATTGCTAATTTCCCCAGAAGATCCACCTGGGCTGCAACAAAGTTAGAGTAGAAAAGACACACTCTAATATATGCATTCAAAACAACAGACTAATCACTTTTGACAGTTATTAATACCTATGGGGTAAAATTACAAGTGAAATAAAAAACCACTATTTCTTAGTCAGCTGAATAAGGATACACCTGATATTTTCTATGCCAAAAAATGGCATTAATGAAAACAGTAAGTCACTTAACTAGTAAGCCTTCTACCCTATTTTAATTTGATTTTACACTGGTAATTCAATACTGAACAATTCTACTCTTGCTGGGTTTTATCTCATGCAAGATTACTTCACGAACACCACTTTTAGAACTGCCGTCCAATGAATACATCAGGTGTTGCTATTTCTACTATAAGCCACACGTGAAAGGACATTAATTATTCCAAAGTGAAGTCTGGAAAATAGTCACAAAAAACAGAAATTTGGTATCTCTAGGTGCTTTCAGCTCATAAATACTCCATCTTAAAATCAACACTTTGCAGACCATTAACTGCATCTGTAAAACGGATGAGCATTTTCAGTTTTTGGAAAAGCAAAAGAAAGAATCAAGTAACTGTTGCTCAAAGAAAAGAGAGAACATGCCTTACTGCACATGCAAAAAGAGTAATATACAACTGAATGTCAAATACAGTCACAGTGTTCAGCCGGGGGGGGGGGAACGACCCAACCCTTATTCTACACCATTACTGTAACCGGGAACTGGGCTCCATGCTTCTACATAATTATTTTTCAGGAATAGAAAGGCAGTAACACTAATATTTTTTAAACTACCATACATGATTAAATGCTCTTTGAAAACAGCCAGCAGACAGTAAACAATGCCTTTATATAAAACTTTTAACTAAGTTCTGAAAATATCCACAGGTCAATGCCATATCCAAAGTTAGCTAAAGCCCAACTATAAACATGCTTTAGTTTTGCTTTCTGGACACAAGATGAGAGATGGGAGTCATACCGAAAACCTGTTGTTTAGTCTCAGTCCGTAAGGGCTGAAGTACGCCATTCTCAGCCCCTCGCATTTTACAATCAATCGAGATTCCTTTGAGCAACTCAAAGTCACTCAGAATTCTTTCATACAAAATGAAAGCAAGCTGACAGTTGCTGTAACTTTTGCCTTCTACTACTGAAGAAAACAAGTGCACAACAGACCTATTATTCTTCATCATTTCCTTTATTAATAATTTAATTTCTGTGACATACTGCAGGCTAGTTCGCTTAGTATTCCTTCTGTGCAAGAGGTCCTCTCTCGTCTTCGCGAGGGCAAGAGGAGGTAGGTGTCTGGGATTAGTAATCTGATTCTCCAAGCATTCATCAATCTCAGAGATTTTTAATGGATGAGTGTTTTAAAGGTCTGAAGAAAATCAGATCTGAAGACATTAATGGATTAGCTGTTTCTTCAAAATTTACATATACAACAATGGCATAAAAGGCCAACATCACATTTGTCTGTGCAAATCTGTGCCAACCAAGTCAAAAAGGGCAGTATACAACAAATACCCTCTTAATGTTAGAAACTTTGTTCCTGGCATAGCTGATGCAGAGCTGTATGAAACATTAACAGAATCCACAAAGAGTACATTTTATATGTATTTTCACATCAAAATATCAGCACTATCTACAATGCAATCATTTTTTTGAGAGGAAATCCTCAGACAGCCTCAGTCTCCTTTGAATCTCCACTGACCCAAAATGAAATACCCTTCAGAAGCTACTCTATGTCACAACATACATACAGGACAGAATCTAAAAGCTCTTTCTAATACACATACGTTGAATAAGTATCCATAGAAGACGAAGAATCCAAGGTTCAAATGCCTTAGAACAACATTTTCAGAAACAATCTTTGGTGCATGAGACTTTCAGTAGAATGGCTTCTGAAGTTTTCTAAGTATCAAAGTTTTAAAATGCCTTGTTGAATTATTAGTCAGTTCTGAAATCTTTGAATGCACTCTTAAATACTCAGTTTCAGGCTACCTTGAATTAATCCTTACCACTAATTGTATCCTAACCTGTTCATGCCCAACATGCTTTTACCAGTGGCTGGAGATCATGCAAAAGAAACCAAATCACTCCTACATTAGAGTCCTTCTGTTTCAATGTTGGAGATCAAAAAGACAACACATTTACCTCCTAAATACAAAGGTCACCTCCTAAGTGCATTCTGCTACAACCAGTTCCTGAAGTAGCTTATTCTTCTCTGGTACATTAACATAAACATGAACTATCCACACCTAGAATAACACTTAAGTAAATGTCCAACAAATATGTTTTAAAAAGTAATTAGGAAAGTTATTAAATTGAAGTCTAGGATTCAAAATACATCTGTATTAAAAAAAAAACTGATACTTTCAAACTAATCTTAAAACATGATTTATCATATAATTTTCACCTAAAACTCAGTGTCCTTTATATCACATTGTTTATGTTTAAAGCATAGCAACTAACATTCATTTCAGTGTTTTCAAACACATAAAACAGAATATCTTTATAAGGCTAATCTAAAATTCTTAGATTTCACTACATTTAATAGTTGTGTCCAAGACCCAAAAAATTCTCAGAAAGATCTGACACTACACACTATCGGGTTAACAGTCTGTTTTTAATACGAATTTCCTTATAAAAATTGCTTACAGTTGCTAAAATAACTATTTATTATTTACAGGAGGAGATGGACTAGTAGACTTTATTTCCCAGAGACGTCATTTATTTTCCTGAAACAATATTTCAACTTGGCGATAAGAAATCCTGCAGGTTGTGTGTCTTAACTGAAAGGGTTTAAAACATAAAGCTACACTGGTATAGTGGGTCATGCTTTTTAAATTTTACAAGTAATTTTAATTAGCTGTTCTGCCTGTAGAACTAGTAAAAATAACCCTCCCAAAAAACCAAAACAAAACAAAAAACCCGAACAACCAAACGATTCATTCAGATTCATTCACTCCTATCTGATGCTTGCTGTACTGCCTAACAATTCAAGGTTGGACCCATGATATGAGCTCTGAAGCTTCCAGTTGAATCTTAGTTCATTCCACCACCACATGTACTTTGCTCAAGTAGCCTTATAGTTAGATGAGCATACCTTCAGAGTTCAGCGTAATAAGCGTGACATTGTTCCCAATACTTTGGCTTCCTAATTGTCCACTGTTGGAAACTGAGTCACTGGCCTCAGAACCACTCTCTCCGTCTTCATTGTGACTGTCGTCATGTCCTGGAACTTTCACAACTATGGTGTTCTGCCTACGTCCAGGAACAGCACTATGGAAAAGAAAAGGACATAACTTTGGGAAAACACAATCCTTGATCAGGAATAGCACCATTGTAAGGGAATTAAAAACACTAATTGGCAAAATTAAGTGTGTTATAAAAGCAAGCTGACTCCTGTTTATAACTAAGAGCTATCCAGCAAAAGAAAATAGAAGGAAAATAGCAGAAGAAATAGAAAATTTTAGATGCACACTTTCTAAATTTGCATCAATGGAAAAGTCTAGGCCAAGTGTGCAAAACAAACAAAAAAATATTTAAATAATTTATAAAAACATATTATTTAAGAACATTTTCATCTCCAGTTCCACTTAATTTAAAATTTGCTTTAGAAAGTACAAATTTTCACAAGCCTTACTAAGCTACTACATATTCTTTCTTCAGTTGGTTAAATACAGAATCTTGGCATGCTCCCAAGTGATCATACACCCATGTAAAAAATATGTAGCTATGGGCACTCTTTCTTTCAACTGTTAGCTGTCAACTAACACTGAACTAACTAATCCCGGGTTCTCCAAGATGTTCTCTCCCCATCAAGAGGGAAGTGTTCCTCTGTGCTTTTACTGCTGATACAAGGTTTCCCTAGGCAGCACTGTCAGCCTGATAAAATACTCAAGCACAGGTTCAATGACTTCCCCCCCACTATTACCTAGAACATTCCTCATTTTGCATTTCAAATTGCTGCACAGACTGATACTGATCTGTCAAAGGAGGGAACGAAGGGGAAGGATTCCAATAACTGCTACTAACTTGCTAAGGATATTTTCCAGAGAATCCGCTGCTCTGCTCAATGGCTCTTCCTGCCCAACCATCTTGGCTACAATTGAATTCTGCCGGTCGTTGTTCAGTATTACTGTGGTCTGAGGGACAACACTACAAGACAAAAATCAGAGAGGAAAATGGAAAGTAAAGGAGGAAACCTTATAAATAATACATTAACACAGTCTTATAGTTTAAATAGTCTACTTAAAAACAGAGACTGCCTCTAAGACCTGGTTCTTCTCCCGGCATCATGGTTATGTATCAAATGCAAAAGCTAGTAATCCATTGAATGTGTACCATCTCGAGTACTCAATTTTTTTCAGAGAATGGATGGCTTCAGTGGAATTATATAAAAGTCCATGGCCCCTGGCAAAGTGATAAAGAATTCATCAACTCAACACACACAGGAGGAAGTCTGTAAATCACAGCTTCAAAGAGCCACCAAATGCTTGTTTTGAAAAGTCTGAGTGAGCATTTTCAGAGATACTAGGGCTAACCCACGTGGTAATGCATCATTTTTAATAGGATAATTCCTAGGAAAAAAATGTAAAAGTATTTATTGCAAAATTAGATGATGAGCTTAGTTAAAATGCATGTATTGTCCTTCCAGGGCTGGGGGCTTGTGGAGGGCAGGGAGACGAGAGTGATACTAGGGGCATCACAGCAGAACAGAGACAGACTGTAACTTTAAATAATGACAAGACTAAACTATTTCTTGTGTGAATTTCACATACAAAAAAACCCCAAAAAAACTTAAAACAAACAACAGAAAAGCATTTAGTGTGTGAGAAACCAGAAAGCCTTCTCTATCACTTACAATGACAATGTAGAAGGAAATAACTAGAGAAGTGTTGCATAGAAAAATGTACTAAGTCTACACTATAATACAAAAGTAAATATGAAGTAAATAATTGTCTCCAGCATGCATCTTATAATTTAATTTGGTTTCAGAGATTATTATCATTATTCCCACACCATTACTCAATCTTCTAAGGCATGGTTTTGATATTTAAGACCGTTTCCACTGCGCTTATGGTAAACTTAAGGAGACAACTTAGAAAATTTGCGTTTTAGTGATAGAGGCAGCTTTCTTCTTTCTCTTTGCTTCCTACAGTAAATAGTCCACTTTTGTTTTTAGTGGTCCAACATCTCAAACATGACTGATGGTCATTTACTTTTCCTAACTGTATTCCTTGGCTAGTGGTTGAAACACAAATTAAACAAATTTGATGACAGCAACTCTCAGTTTATTTCAGCTGTAATAAAGTGCCTGCTTGCTTGAATATTCATGTGTCTACATAAGGCTTTACGCGCTACAATATCCATCGTTAGGACCTAAAGAAAAGATAAGAAAATGTCATAAGAGCTAGCAATAAATGGATCTCAGCTTTGGCACAGATAAAATGGTTGACCACCAGTTTTTTTGGATACAAAAAGCCCCAGGGCCTAATACCTTGCCTCCCTCTTACAGTAATTGCATCTGTTGCCAGCAACAAATGGGATTCCTCACGGACTCTGGAAGATGTTTGTCTAATAACAGACACATACAGAGTATACTATAGTTTTTCATGTGTATGTGAAATTCAAATTGTATTAAGCAATAAATGGTGGGTTTCTGTTGGGTTTTTTTTTTTTTTAGTTGCTATTTAGAGTATAAGGGTTTATGATGCTTTCACAGTCACTTTTTCAAAATTTTCTCCATTATCAAGAGGAAAAAAAATTGGAACACTTCTTATTTAAAAAAAAAGGCACTTCTGTCTATTTTCTTAATGCCAGCACTGCACATTTTAAAAAAAACCCACACCAAATACTTGATAAGATACTGGTCTGTGGCAATGCTGGCAGTCCCCTCAGTCTAAGAGCACTATGCCTTCTCATTGCATTTCCCGAATTGTCCAAATAGCTACATTTTTTGAAGTTTTTACAGGCCAGTTTAAAACGTTTGAGAATTTTACACTTCCTTTTAGACATTGTTCTTTATCACCATCTTTCTTGCAATCACTTCTGAATGCCTGTTTAAAATGTCACTTACCAAAGCGTATTTTTAATGAACATTCTGAATAATTAATTTCAGCTGCAGAGATAAATGCAATAAAATCACATTTATAAAGTCCTTAGGATTTTGCTCCTATTAAGTTTATATTTAAAAAAAAGTCTTAGCATTAAAACTTGAAATAAAATAAGGAAGATGTCAGGGGAGGCTGCCCTTTTTTTTTTTCCAGAACATTCATTTTTAAAGGGAGACAATCTGGAGAGTGAGCTGGATGGCATACAGCTAATTTAAGAAAATTTATAATAAGGAAATACTTTTATACAACCCAACAGTACAGATTTATCCCTTCTTCAATGCGTCAATGTATGTTCAAGCTTGCTTACTTCAATGCATAAACTTTTTTTTCAAATTTATCCCTAAACAAACACCCATGAAAACACTGGCTCCTCTCTACGAATTAACTTTTCCCAGTAAACAGAGTGGATTATTGACAGGAAAAATCCACCTTCACAGTTGTTTGGGGAGGAGCCACTAACTAAACGTACCATTTTACTGACACATATTTTCCTGGCTATACAGCACAAAGGCAAAAAACAGACACCACATACACAAAGAAAAATCTCTGTAACAAACCACAACCACCACCAAGTTGTCCATCAATTGTTTTACATTTGGAAATGAACTGTTATCAAGTTGTAAGGATTCAATCTATATAAAGCAATTTGGACAGAAAACAGTCACACAGAAAGCACAGTGGTAAAGAACAGCTAAAATAAACATTTAGAAGTGTTCAACACAGCACAACAAATCTACAACCACCAATGAACCTTCCTCTTTTGATTAACCTGCCTGAGTAGGAACTCTACATCTAGTTTAAAAATAACTGAATGAAGTTTTTTGTCTATTACCAGGAATCATTAGTGTTGGATAAAAGATCGTGTTAGTAGATGTAGACCACAGAAATAAAGACTCCAGTAAAATTCAATTTTTTTTCAGTGTTAAAGGAGAAGGAATTTCTTATGTTTAATGCTTAACTCCCGAAGAATGATGCTTTCAAAAGCAGTCTGCACGAGGAGGATGAGGTAACCTTTCCATTCAAAACGTCATAAGCGTTAACCAAGAAACTACAATTCTAGTCTATGTTCTACATGGAACAAGAATGGCTACAGAATTTGCTGACAAGTTCTGACAATGAGGCATCACGAGGAAGAAATTTTTTTAGAGCTGCTGCTGTGGAACTTGTGCAGTTACTTATCTGGAAGAAAAAGAAAATAACAACTGGGACCAATACAAAAAGGTGCCATTATGCTTGAAAAAAGAGTTTCACAGGATGGTCTTAGACTCCAATTTGTACACAGGAAAAATGTATATCCACAAGGTTCACTGCAGATACAGGAATGTGCTTCCCATTAACTTTCCTGTCAGATGTTCTAGTCTCTGTTTTCAGATTTATTTATTTATTTTAAAGATATAACAATAAGAAATCTGCTGAATATACACAAAACTAAACAAGGAATTCTATGTAAACTGAAAATATTGAGCCAACCTGACAAAATCCATCAGAGGAAATCATTAAAACTTCTTACAGCCTAGTGCATTCTCATACTGGATTATTCTGATTTCTTTTTTCAGTCTGTACATCTCATACTGAAGATGAACCAACTTTAATCATTATTTAGGTACTAAAATACCAAAAACTAAAATCATGAAGAAGGAGGAAAGCTTCTGATATTCACTCAGATCCCAAATGAAGCAATTCCTTCTATGAGTGCTGCCAGTACTATACTCGTGGAGAAGATGGAAAGAAAATACCAAGAGGGGTCAGGGGGAGTGCTTCAGAAACCCAGTGTTGTTGCACAGGCTTCAGTACTTTCCATTCGTGTTCACATATTCCTTTCCCCATAAACGTTAGAACTTGGAGAGACTGGTTCTGCAATTTGCCTATTCTTGGACACAACTTAGTAAAAAATGTAGAAGCATGCAAGCTACAGATACTATTATATATGGGAAAATATTTTTTAAATGCAGTTTACCAAATAATCTGTTAAATTACAAGTGAAAATATTTCTACAAAAATAAACATACCAGATAATGATTTTCAAGCACACATATTTAACCGCTGTGGTTTTCTTAACTATAAAAGGACGTTCTATGTTTTGCACAAGAAAATTGCTGCCAAATGTAATTTTCAGTATGGAAAATGTGTGAGTCATAGATATGATCATTAGTCTTAACTGTTGGTTTTACATTGCCAATAACCTGTCAATCACACCAAATGCAGCCAATGACATAGAAGAACTTTTGGCAATACCAGGACCATCATCTCCTCATCTTCCCAGATGAGGTTTTCATTTAGCAAGACAGAAAAATAAAGCAAAAGGAACTAACTGACATTTCTATCTTCCACAAGGTACAAGATCAAAAGCGTTTCTCCAAATGGATGAGAATTACTTGTGGAAAAACTCAGACTGAAATTTTCAGACAAGAAGTTATTCTTCTTGTTTTCCTAGACACACTAATATGGACCAGTTAATGGAATATTTATAGCAGTGTTCAACCAGTTAAAGAAAAGAAAGAAGAGAGTCCTCTGTTTAGACCATTTCTGAGCCTCCTTTGCACATGTGAACATCTGTAAGTAGGTAAATAAGAGCTCAGAGACACAGCTCAGCTTAGAGACATTCAGCGAACCACACAGACATGAACTGCTGTTTCCTGCCTATATAATACTTTGTGGTCACTACAACGCCCACACAGTGTGTGCCGCTTATCAGGAAGGCAGGGCTCCTGAGGACATCATTCTCACCTTCCTCTTGTGTATGTATGACAAGGAGATGCAGAAAGAGAGGAGATCAGGAAGACAGGAGCTGGAGTTGCTGCTGGCAGACTGCTCGTACTGAAGGTCTCCAGCCAAACACAGTCTTAAGGAAAGCAAGTCTGGGAAAGAGACCTTGAACTCTAGTATTTACTGGTGGGGATGAACATGAAGACTTAAATGTATAGCTCATGCATGCGTGAGGGCTCTGGAGGAATATTACAATTAGGCTTCCATGAAGAAAATCTAAATATTTTCCAAATGATATAGAAAAATAACATTTTAGAAGTGCGGTGTTTTCCTTACTTTTTTTTCTTTTTTATCTTTCACTAACACTTGTGTTCATTTATAAGAACAGCCGCTCTTTGGATCTTTATATTGCTATTCAGGAAGATAATATTAAAACGCTCCTTCCTCTTGATGACCACCTGCTTCCTTTGCCTTCTGCACATACAGTTAAGATTCCCCGTCCAAATAGGAATGAGAAAACTGACTTAAGAATTTACACTACGGTATACACAAACAAAACCACAAACCAGCAGAGCATACACAAAATTACACTGTATTTATGCTAAAAAAATGAATGCAGCTCCTCAACTCCCAGGAGAGAGAAAACTTGCCAACAACTAAACTATTCATCAAGATGAAGACCCGGTGGACACCTGCTGTAAGATAGAGAGCTGTACGGGCACTTGAACAGTTAAACATCCCTAAACTGTGCATTCGCCTAGTCATAGCTACTTGCCAGAAAAGCAGCAGTGTTATCCATCATTTTCAGTAAGAGTTATCTTTGGATTCTTTGCATCTGGAACATCACATAAGAGCAGACATTATAAAGATAGCACTAATGATTAGGTCCTGTAAAAAGACAAGCCAAAGTACACCAGCCATCATTGCAGAGAGATTCATGGATCCGAAAACTGAGAAAGCTGTAATCAATTTATAATAAAGTAAATGCATCATTTATTAAAACATACTGTTAACAGTTTAAGAACATTTAACATCAAATTTTCAGCTCAAATAAGTTAAGAGCCAGAAAGTTTCCAAGTTACAAAATACATCTATATAGAGTTTACTGTACTCAGCCTTACCTACAGAGAGAGCCTCTGAATTGGCTGACAATCAGAAAGACATGAATTACTGGCTTTAAGACCAATTTTATCAACCAATTCTAAAAGCTGCTAAAATCTGCTGTGGATTATTCTGCTCTGAGAAAAGTTAAACACACCTGTACAACCAAGTGTAATCATTCATAAATGACAACACCCATGTCCAACTAGTTCACCAACTAGCCAACAGCCAGATAGCACTACAAGTGACCCGAAGAACCTACCACTTAAAAAGTTAAGCTTGTTACTTCAGGGATTTTTTAACACCTGCACATGTACACAAGCAACTTCATACCCTTTTTTTTTTTTAAAAAAAATAATAGCATATATATTAATATTTTTATCTTCTTTTCAACACAACTGAGAACCTGTAAAAATTAAATGCACAGTGAAACACAATCTCCAAAGAACCTTTTGGCCTAAGCAAATACACAAAAGCAGCAAAACCCAGTACATCCAGGCCATGTGCAAGCAACATAACTAAGACTGAAAAATACTGTAACAGAAATGGCATTAATTATTAGTCTTCTATTTTTGATTATGGCCAAGGACAGGTCATAAATTATAACAATACAAGCCTCTTTAAAGATATATGTACTCAAAAGCACAACAGCAAAGACATCTTTTTTTTTTTTTAGACAGTATAGAAAGAAATTTACAGTTGTTACCCTTCCTTGAGCCTTAACTTCCTGAACTACTGCTACATAACCAGTGGTACTGCAGCTTACTGGAGACTGTATTGAACATTAAATGAGAAAGGCTGATCTATAAGGGAAGAACTGTCATTTTCCGTAACAAAATGTGTGGGCTTGACTGATCTTGAACACAGTTACTATGAATGAAATGATCTATTGCAGCCTTAGTACTCAAATAAAAAATTGCTCTATGTTTCAAAAACACTGTATGAAACAAAAGTAAAGACTCTGCATTGATAGTAAACATAGAAGCAAAAAAAAGGCAATAAAGATTAAGGGCTTTTAGCTGATTAAAAATACAGATACATGCTTAGTGAGACTTCTACATATTACTAGGCAGGCTATGCTTTTTGCTATCTACAGAGTTGAACACTTAAGTACCTTCACAAATTTGACCCAAGATCAAGAATAATTTGAGGAATCTCTAAACCAAAGCAAAGTGCATTCACTAAGTATACGAACTTCTTCAATAACTTTCCATGCCCAGTTAGAAGTAGAAAGGCTGGCAAGAGATAACACAAAGATACATCAATAATTTATCACGGTTGGTTACAGAAGTGCAGAATATTAGACTCATGAAGAAGAGATTGTTGTCACTTAATACTTTAAGAAAACGTTACTTTTCCTTAGTAAACACACAGCTAATCTATGACACCACCTATATTACATACATTCCAAACAGAACAAGAAGCCCATTTTTTCTTGCAACTTCTAATGCACCAGAAACGAATAATAACTTATCTAACATAGATTTTATAATCAAAATACCAAATACCAATACTAAAATGTTCTATTTCTACAGGCAAAAAAAGCTAAAAAAAAAAAAAAAAAAGAAAAAAATCTTCCTGCAAATTGAGGGTCTTCAGACCCAAAAAAGGTGTATTTCCAGAAAGGGACAGTTACCTCTTAACTTCAGTTAAAGATGTTAACAATCCCAAAGGTTTACAAAGTTAATTCATTTATTGTTGCATTTTTAAAAAGAGGAAAGAAAAAATAGCCATAAATTAAACTTGAATAGCGATTTACATCACCTAATGAGTTACAGTATCAACTGCAGCAAATGTGGGGAAGAGGTTAACTATATACCCCAGAGGCTCAGCAGCCACTATTTAGTGATAAGAACTGAAGAATTACCATTCTTTTAAAAAGCCTGGATTAGCGTAGTAGGATAGTTTATTATAATCTATAAAAATCCTTATGATAAAAATGCAACAAAAATAAAAAGCTGTTCAACACCTGATAACATGAAGTTAGATGGGTCAAGGGGTTTGTAACTCAGAAAAAAAAATATTTAAAAAATGTAATTCTAGCTATTTTGTTTCTTGTACCAATACCTTGACTATATTTCTTTAGGTTTGTTTGGTTTTTTTCCTAAAGGCTTTATGCAGGAGCAACAATAGTTTTGCTAAATCTAGAAGAACAGTCATCTTACAATTCTTTCCACCCCACTTCCCCCTAGTTTACAACTTCATTTAAAATCATCTCAATTTTCAATTTTGCATTATTTTGACTACAAAACCACTTGTAAACAAAGAAACACACACCAGAAACACAGATCTGGAACTTGGAAAATCTGGAGCCAAAAGGCTTGCCAACTGGCACATTGCAAACAAAGTGGATGAACAAATCCCGTTCTTCAAAACCTATTACATCCTGTTGATTAAACTTGATGGTAAAACAAACATATTAATGATCTACACCTACAAAAATAAAGCAAGTTCGTACATCCCATCTGGTACACAACTGCATCAAGCCTTCTCTTTTCCATGGACAAAACCCTGGTTTTGTATCCTAAGATAAAAAAAAAGACAAATACTGTTTTCTACAGCTAGCTGATTGAATCTACCAACACCAGAATTAACTGCAGACAAGACTATCTGAAACCACCCCACTTTAATAATCTAGTGTCCAACCCACTAACAAGTCTTGTTCGAGGATACCATATTAGGTCTTTGCACAGCAACTGAAGGCATTAAACTCTGCAATTCCACTTAACTCTCCAGTTCCCATTAACACAAATACACACAATTCTATCTCTACAGCAATCAGTATCCTTAATCGGTTAGCCACAAATGCATATGGTAAAGAACCAGATGTATGTGGTCTGTATTTCAACTTCACCAATACAAAGGCTCTAGGAAAATAGCTGAACTAAACAAAAATTCCATTTACCTATGAACTTCCACATTTCATCAGAAACATTTTTATTATTAAGTATGAAGAAAATACCAATTTTAAATTTAAATCCTCTCCAAAATTAATACACTTTTAAAACTGCTCTCAATTACATTTATTTACCCAACAAAAATTTCTAAATAACAGAGCAGAATTGTACAACGTAGCATTGGCAGAAAATACCCATAAAAACAAATGACAGGGTTCTCTGAAACCAAAAAAAATTCCTATGTTATCTGAAGCAATCAACCTTAACCATTTATACTTGGGTTTATCCACTCAGAAAAATGATTAATGGAAAGACGCTGACAAAAACAACACTGTTTCTGGACTGAAATCTTTCAGATGAAGTATTTTCTTCAAAACACGGATAAAAGATTTTAGTCACACTGTGTGTTCATCAATTTATAAATCTCAAGACCTGGGCACATGCTAAATTTCAAACTTATCATTTGAGGCTGCCATACTGACAGGCCATCAGGCGTTGCACCAGCTCTCCTATCCAAGAAACTTTCAGCAGCTACTGGAATTTTTGACCAGCATGGTACCTCATAAAGAAAAGAAATTAGAGGGTTTTAATAACCATATTGCCAGGAAACGTTGCAGACAGAGGAAGAGAGACAATCACTTCCTGGATGGAAAAGCAGGGCTGTACTAATGCTGCACAAAGACGGACTAAGATCAGAACACTGGGACAATACTGACATACTCCCATTACTAATTTATTACATTATTTTGCTACTGTTCTTGGCTCTTCTCAAGCTCCATATAGTTCAACACAACTCTGTGCGATCTAAGGATTTTTGCCATCCATTCTACTAATTCTGAAACCTTCTGACAGCCCTTCTTCCAAGAAAGACATTTAAAAAACTCTATTAACATTATGTCTTTGTAGGTAGTCCTGAAAACCACGTATTTTTAAGCAGCAGCCACTAAACACTGAGAAAATACTTTCTAAAACTCTTCTTTATTCCACCTCCCAAAGAAAATGAGATTTAATGTCATAATGTTTCTTCAATCCCAACTAATACTTCTCACCCTTATGACCAAATCTGACAAAAAGAAAGAGGTCAGAGAGAGATTAAACACCTGTTAAAATCTGTGGCTGGGGTAAGGACAAGCCCAGATGCTACACCCCACTAACAGAAAGTCAGAAAGGTCTCACCCCATTACCCCACTGCAGCTAGCTCCAGCAGTCACATATGCTACTACCATGGGAATAGCATGGAAGCTTTCAAAATCCCACAGCAGGGAGCATTGTGGACCATACAGGAAACACGAGGCTTGTCTAGTGAAAAGGTAGAAGACATAGGACAAACACCTATATGAAACCACACTTCTTCAGTACTGCTTTTCATGTGATGATTTATTGAAATGCAACAACTACAAGCCTTTCCATATCGTTAGGGGCCTATTGCTGTTTCCCCCTGAAACAGTTTACATCCACAAATTTGGAATGAATTCCTTTCAAAAGTTTTCTCCTGTTAGTTTTTGCTGTAGCTTAAACTTCTTACTTGGAGATCTAAAAGTTAGCTTATTGTTCCTCTGTATCTCAACTGTTCATACAAATTATTCATTACACAGTACCATGTACCCTTTATTTTCTTCCTTATCTGCACTGCAATTAGCTAGTATATAATGAAGTACTGTAACAGCGGATCAGAGTAAACAATAAGAACAAAAGAACTGAGAACACAATCCAGCTTTCATGAAAATGTACTTACGCAAAACATCAGGAGCAGCAGACAATATTGTAATTTCCAAATTCAACATTTTGTAGTTTTCCAAGAAACATCAGCAAGCCTTCAAAAATCACATACCCAGAAAAGGACTTTTGAAGATTTACACACATATCATCCCTCGCATGTTTAATAAAGAGACAGAAAGCAGAATGAGACTCTAAAACGCACCGCATTTCTGTCCTGGAAGCTAATAACATGGGGTGGTTCCTCATTTATTGCAAGTCTCCTTGAATACTTCCGCTTCATTTCCCTTATAAGAATTTTTAAAACTTGGAAACAACACATTGGCACAAAAAAGGTATGAGCTATCCAAATAAATCAACGTATTAAGTTTATTAGAAAAGACAATTTATCATTGAACGTAAATCTGACAATTGTTACAAAGTGAGACCCCTACCTCCCTAATGCAGCTATATGGACAGATTATACTTTATCACTCCATCTTATAAGCAATCAGTGTACAGTGCTACACACAGCATAAAATTCCACATCATAGTCAAGGCAGGCCATAGTGCATAGCTGTGAATTCACCTGGTATGCTGTAACTACACAATTCCACCACAAGATGACACGGAAGAAAGATCCTCTGTCCAAGTCACCCTTGTTTTCATCACATGATCCCAAATTTCAAACTGAGAGTCTTAGGAAATTAATTTAATTTTAAAAGCACAAATAGCAAAAAGCAATCAAACTGTGTGAATTTATAACGCACAGTTAATACACTACTGTGTGCACTGCTGTAAAACAAATTCTGATTATGTTAAATCTGCACCAAATTAATGCAATTAACTAAATCACCAGAAAAGCTGTAAAGAAAATTCACTATAGAGTTGAAGAGAAAAGATCACAAACCCCAAGGTATTTACCAAAAAAAGAATGACAGTCTGCTTTACTGGCAGCATAGCACCATCTGGTTGACATGCTTTGGCTAGCTACAAAATTTTTGTTCGAGTGGCAAACCCAGTATTATTGTAGTGGCAGAAGGAGGAGGAGGAGGTTGAAGAATCTCATTCAGATGCAGAATCTGAAAATCACTATCCAAAATACTAACTCTTGTTGGCAGCTCTCCATTGCCGTCTGCAACGTAAGGGGAAGAGGGAACAATGCAGAGAGTTGATACAAGAGAACAGTCCATGCAGGTTTTAATTGGATATGATCAACAAGTGATAGAGGTTTTTATGAATGAGACAGGGAATTCAGTGAAACATTCTAGCACTGTGAAACTGAAGTGTTACTAATGCCAAGTTAAACACGTACACCCCTAACTATTTTCTTTTGAGGCATATAGGCCACAAACTGCTAAAAGAACAAAAAACCCTCAGTGCTTTATTGGCAAGATGCATTTGATAATGTGCAACTTCATACCAACACTAACAAATATTTGGGGCAGAGAATCTTACTGTCTTCAAGACTTCTATTTAAATTACGTTTACACTATTTGAGAAGCCGTCCTCATAAATCTGTACATCCAAAACAAATGATTAAACACCAAGCTCACCATTAACACACAGGACAGATTTCCAATGTTTACACAGATTAAAAAAAAGCCGCCACCACCCCTCAGGTCTGACAAATCCCGTAAGAAACTCAAAATAGTACAATTTACAAAGGAAAGCATTCATGGAACATGTTAACAGATTCCCAAAGGGGCCATATATTTCTGAAAATGTTTTTGGAGTCTTTTGTGCACAAACTGCACTAAGAAGTGCAGCTTATGCACAAGAACTTGAAGATCTCTAATATAATGACACAAAAAATTAATAACAGATTTAAGGAAGGTTCCTTGAGAAACAGTTATTGATAAAAACTATTTAGTGAAAACACCAGTATAATACTGTAGTCACTTGCTCAATTATCCAAAGAGTTATTCCATGTACTTTATTTCTTTTGATATAGAACTTGGCCATAATTGACCTCTTCAATGTACAGTTGGGAAGCCTTCAAAAGCATAGGTAAATGTAGACACAGCGCCTATTTTAAAGAAAAATTAAATGGAAAACAGGAAAAGGAGTATGTCCAATGCTCAGGATGTTCACCACCAGAACAAGAACAAATAGCAATAAAGGAACTCTGAACTGGGGCCCAAACATTGTATTTGGATAACTAAGAAGGAAAGTTGTTTCAGAAAAGTTTGAGGACATCAGCTGCTCCTAAGCGGACAGGTGGCTGTTACAGCAAAAGGAGCAGAAAGTACTCAAAATTACACTGAAAATAAATAGGACATTTGAACTTTTAAAACAGAGATCAAGAAAGACATTGGGTTCTGTATCATTTTAGATTTTTAAATACCAATAAGGTATCTCTTAAAAAGATTAGACCACATTCAGAAGTAATCACACTCAATGAACAATTGTGAGGTAACAGTCTGCATTACACAACAGAGACAGCTACACGAGCAGAGTATACTCCTCTAACATAAAAATCTCCACCTCTGAACCCTTATGGTAGTACGGTTATACTCCAGTCTGTTTCATAAATGCTTGAACTGAAAGATATCATAATAATACAAGAGGTAACGGGCACAAACTTGACCATAGAAAGTTCCATCTAAACACAAGGAGGAACTTCTTTACTTTGAGGGTGGCAGAGCACTGGAACAGGCTGCCCTGAGAGGTGGTGGAGTCTCCGACTCTGGAGACATTCCAAACCCTCCAGGACACCATCCTGTGCAACCTGCTCTAGGTGACCCCGTTCTGGCAGGGGGGTTGGACTATATGATCTCCAGAGGTTCCTTCCAAACCCAGTGACTCTATGAAAACACGATTATGACCTTGAAGTACATTTTTTAACTTAAAATACCTATTATAAAAATAGCAATACTGAAAGTAAAAAACAAAAACAAAAAAATGCAGCAGGGAGCAAGTAGTGGCCTAGTAGAAAAAGGGTAATGTTTGTGGTGGAGTTTGGTTTTTTCTTTCCCCTCCTTACCTCACATGGATAAGATCCACAATATAAAGCAAGGAATTAAAATTTTTCTGTAGAGCTCTAGAGTAGTGCACCTGAAACACTGCACTGACACCAAAAATATATTCAAAATAATTTTCAGATACTGAGAAAGTTCAGAGAGAGTGATGAAAAAGATCAGAAGATGGAAAAACAGACTAACAAAAGATGAATTAAGTCAGTATATCTTGATTAGAATATTATGACATGAAAGTTGCCTATATGCCTTTGTAATGGAGAATAAAAAGTAACTATTTAAAGACTTTTTTCTCTAGCTATAAAAATATAAATGAGGAGGAAAAAGTTGTTAGACAAAAGGGTCTTTTGATAAGCATATTTCTCTGGCTGGAATCATCTCCGCAATAAAATGACAGGCACATCAAGATTTAGATATTTAAAACGGTATTAGGCAACTCATACATAAAGGTACTGCAGGTCAAACCTGCTCTTTCATCAAAGTGGATTAGGTTATTTAACAGATTTTTCCATCTCCAACTTCTAACCCCAAAATAAGCACAGATATTATTCTAGCAAGAGTCTTTAGAAAACAAGCACATAAAACAAACTCCATTGTATTTCTGGTGAATAAAAGTAAAATGAGATGCAATTAGAATAATGAGAAACTCATTAACTGAAAACAGCCACATAAATAAAAGTAAAGCAAGTCTAAAAAACCTGTCTAAAATAGCTGATGAGACTTTTCCAGAGGATGGATGAATCAGTCTGGTTTAAGTCAAAGTGAAATGTGGAAATAGTTGCAAACTGTCCACGGACCACTGTCTCATTCTAAGTAACATCATGAAACTAGTACAAAAATTACCTTCAAGATAAATTAATTCTACATTCATAAACAGCATACCAAGCTCTTGACAGCTATACAGAAAGCTGCAGAGCTTGATGCCAAAGAAATGGATTTACGTTATTTTTAAAAGCACATTGATGAGTAATCTGTTCTTTCTTACCATCGCACTTTATTGCACGTCTGTGTAGCGCCAAGAGGAGAACCTGCCACCATGGGGACTTGGATGGGGCTGTGCTGTTTGTTCATGACAAGATCCAACTTCTCTTCCAATGATTTACAGGTAGCCTCTAGTGCCAGCAACTTTGCCTCAATGCTATCCAATCGCAGGCATATTGTCTGATTAATGGAATACAGGAATGACTAGAAAGGGGAGAACGCAAAAGAAACTGATTTTAAAGACTTACGCATTTATCTTCAGCAACATACACATAAGGAAGCTCCAGATAAATGTGACTGGAAAACCATTCTAAAGGAACTAGCAGTGTGCCTAGTGACAAAATTCAGCCACGTACAAAACTGATGACATCCAGGAGCTTTTTAGCATTCTCAATTTCTTCCAGATCTTTATTTAGAAGCCAAAAGCATCTGTGCCAAACACATTTTCACCTAAGCACTTTGCTAGTATGATTTCATATACCACAAAATAATTTAAAATGACATGCCAAAGCCTTTCATTTGATACATGTAAAAACAAAAGGATTATAAATCTATGAACGCATCCTCCTGGATAAAGTTAAATAAGATTTTTTCCTGCCCAAACAGATAAATTCAGATGATTACAGTGGAAATTATATCAACACAAATAACCTCAGAGACAATTAATGCCACTCAGTTAAGTTTTCTCCTGAACAGCAAATCAAGAAAAGCAAATAAATAAAATCTGTTTTCCTAAGCAATTTTATTCAAAAGAAAGCATATTCTACTTGGTTTCTTGTGAGAAAAATAGGCCATTAAAGGGTAATGTTACACACATTCTCCTTTGCAAACAGCAACTATGCCATCTTGTGGCTCTCCATTACAATTTACACATCTAATCAAGCTGGTTTACAGTGCTGCTGCCCTGGTGCTCCTTCAATACAGAGCTTCAGTTTCTGTGTCTGTTTCAAAAATACAGAATTACATACTATTTACCGTGTGTGTCAGTAAAATACTACTTATATACTTATGCTCCAAGACCAAAAAAACCCCAAAACCTTGAAGCACAGTAGTGGGAAGAGCAGGGGAAGTTCTGCTAGTACATAAAAGCCTGAGCTACTAAGCCTGAACCAAATATGGCTTCACTATTAGGAGAATGTTATTAGCTTAAAATAATAATGTAAAACATGCTGAAAGTATCTATGAATTGTAATACAACTACATGCTCAAGTTTATCTTTTAGGTCAACTTTGTTCACTTTATCAAAAAAACGTATCAATAGTGATGTCTGAGTCACTGGAATTAATTCTGATGACATTTTATATCACATATAAAATTCTTGCTAGTGATTTTATACTGAAAGATTAGCCAATCATCCAGATTTTAAAATCTATGCAGAAAAATGAACAAATATTTACAGGAAAACTATGAATAATTACAGTATTATGTATAAACAGTTTATTTTACATTCTTTTCTTTTAATATATTTCCCCAGGAAAGCTAACTTAATTGGTATTACGAATAAAAACAGAAAAAGGCATTATCGTAACCTTAATAGAAGGATCCTGGCAGTTAATTTCTATACGCTGACGTTTCAGAGCAGGCTCTACATCATCATCTGTCACTTCATGATTCTCCAACACAACTGTGAAGAAAAATAAGCTTTGCCATAGTTTATAATATAAGAAGACAAGGCTCAAATTAAAAATACATTAAATGGATAAAACAAAAAACTATGAAAGGCATTTAATTAACATATTGTATGTATTTTATTTTTTTATACTTACTTGGGCTTTCTCTTAAATATATGACAGTGGTTTATTGCTTCTCAAAAAACGTTTATCCAAATCTAAGACTTTGTTTCAAATGCACCAAGGATGTAACACTCAAGCATTACCTTGGATTTTTTTATGAGGAACTTACCACAAGGTAGCAGAGTTATCACATTATCTGTTCTGCTTTGACAGATTCTACTGGTTTCTGAACGCTCGTGTTTATACAAAACCATAAAAAGTACTAATGAAGTTCTCTACAAAAGACAGGATTACACCCACTACTCAGTGTAGCAGCGGGTTATTTTTCCTCAGTATAGATGAACAAAATCCTGCAAGCTTTCCAAAATAAATACTTACATATGCACACCTATAAGTTCCAATAGCCTTTCATCTAAAGGCTGTTTTTTCTTCAAAATGCTTACATTTTGAAGAAAACGGTAACAAAAAAAGAACTGAGTTTGGAACTGGAAGGCCTGGCTCGTAAAATCAAGAGGTAGAGCCCTAAACAGCCTCGTGGTCAGAGCATCACCTGAGACTGGGACAGGTTTGAGTTCCTTTACCAAACTGAGCAAAGGAAGACTTGTTTGAGGTCAACCATACCACAACTGACAGTCCTGAACACCACTTTGCCAGCTAGCATAGGACAGGCAGGTCTCAGCTTCTCCTCCAACTCTTTGGGAACGTTTCTGAAGTAACTTTTTCGCTCTGCCTCAGAAAAAAGTTTTTTTGATATGTGTTTCTGTTTTCCATAACTATATAGTTACTGTTCTTTCAGTCGCTTATTCACATTAATGACAGCATAGGATCAATGTCTATAGCAGTTCTAAGCACATTTTCACTTAGTAGGTCAAGTTCTAAGCAAGGGGTATCACAACATTTGCTTTCAGAAGTGTTTTTCAATTTTACTGTAATTTTGTTATACATACGAAGAACTTTAATAATGTATAAGAGGAACTATTTTACAAGTAAAACAACAATATGTAATAGACGGGTGATAGCTCTCATTTGAGGGAAAGCCTAAAACATACATGTTGTCTGGAGAAAAAAGATTGCAGGAGGCCATATTTCATTCAAAGTTTTTGGCACTAGTCTACCTCCAAAATAATGCTTTCAAAAGAAAAGTGAAATTAAAAAAAATAATCTGATCTAAAGTGTATTGAAGATATACAAGTTAAGTTACTGAAAATCTGGTATGCAGTCTTAACAAGCTCCTCTCGGGGGGGCGGGGGGGCAATATAAAGCAGCACTGCAGTTTGTTAAGAAAAGCTCAACAGTGATTTCCACCTTGTTAACAGGCAGTACTATAAACCACCTTCGTCATGCCATCACTACCATCTCTACTGTACCTGGGTTATCTGGAGTCAAGTCTTCAACAGCAATCTGAACAACATCTGCCAAATCCTGTTCTGACATCATTCAGAACCAGGCAGCAATATCCAGTCAAACACCACTGCAGGCCCGCAAGTAAGTGATTTTACAAGTCATGCAATCCTGAAAAACAGCAGCAAGAAGAGCGTTAATATAGATATACTTGATATATAAATACTACATTTATTTTTTCATTCTTCCTCTACAAAAGGAGATGCAGTTCCTAACAGAAGTGACCAACCTACAAAGCGATCATTTGGTGCTATCGACTGCTACTTTATTCAGTAGCCTCATCAAAGAGCCAAGGACTGAACTACCTTGCATCACCTCTAAGTAATTTTTCTATACTAGGACTGAGACAAGAGCTTGAGCTTTCCTTGCTGATCCATCTTTCTGCATTTTGCCAATGGATAAAGAGAAGATTTAGCTTCAGAGATTTGGCAGCTCATCAGTATAAAATACAAAATGCTTTCTTTCAAACTGATTTTTTGTTTTAGCAGTTTTGAGAGCATATAAGACCATTCCTAAATTGCACAGTTTTGATGTACAAATTATTACATAGCTCTTGGAAGCAATCAGACTTTAGTATTTAGTCTTGATGTCGCAAAAGCATATGAAGCTCCCAAGCCACACTAGATTTGCAATTACTGCATTCTGTACAGATCTATATGCACACAAGATCCTTACATATATGAATTTTAACAGGCTTCTAAAATCTTCATAAACATGCAGTGAGACCAGGGAGCTTCCTTGCAGCTAATTACAACTAGACTTGAAGCAAAACTTGACTTTTTTTCTTGGCTATTGAACTTGCCTAGTTTTTCTACAGCTCAATTCCGATGAAACTATTTTCAGAATATGGTCCTGATTTTAAAGCCAAAATATTTCTCAGCCCTGCTCCCTTGGAATTCTCTGTCAAGGTTATTTATTAGTGTTTTAAGAGAAACCCTCAGCCTGTAAAATTGAATTAAAATCACTGGAACCATTCAAATCTGTGCTTTCCCACAGTTTACGAAAGCACGGACAATGAAGACCAAGAGATCAGCCAATTTTTTCCTTTTTAACCTGAAGCAAAAAACACTAGAGAGATAATTTGAGGTTTACCAATGGAAATGGTAATTCATCCCTCAGCACTGACATGGACTCAAATCCAACTACGCATAAAGATTTTCCTCTTTCCCTCTTCCACTTGAGCACAAGAAAGCCGTTAAGCCAGACAGGTGGAGTACAAATTTTTGAAGAGAGCAACACAACGTACAGAAGAATTTTGAGACCAGCCTGAGCAACCGCTGCACGATGTGAAAGTCCATCTCAAAAGAAGGACTCCCCACGTATCAGAATTGTTTACTCAAAATACCAGCACTGCCAATACTGAGTCATTTGAAATTCTGATCATGGTGAAAAGCTGTTGGGACAGCACAGGCTGTGGCAGCACGCCCAAAAAACCTGGCAATACATTAGTGCATATGGATGCCATTTTGGCAAATTATATTTGCCATTTCTGAGAAATCCTGCTAACCAGCCAGGCTTAGCATAATAAAACAGCTGTGCTACAGTTACTGTTTCATAATGTCACATACTGCTAGTAATATTAAGAGCCCTGCCCTCAACTTGAAGGAAGACATCCGCCACTCCAAAATACTAAAAAAGGACAAACTGGAACAAAACTCCACTTTTAAAACTTTCTCTACACGATTCAAGATTTCAGCGATACCTCAACATGTGCATTTAAACCAGTTATAGCTACAAATACAACAATACTTCATAAAACGTTCCAAAGGATTTGCAATGCATTTGTTTAAAATCATTCTAATACTACGTGATGAACACAATTAGCCTTCCAAAATTCATTATAAAAAAATCACTGAAATTAATTAAACCTTTCTTCAACACAAACAAAAAATAACTTCACACCTCTGACATCTGTTCCCCATCTCTCATGGGTCATAGTCTGAAAGTATTCAACCTCACATCAGAAAAGGAGTCCCAAAAAATTCTGCCAGAGTCTTTAAGCAAGGGCATAACAACCAAACTATGATTGGCAGAACAGCTACTACACACAGACAGCAATGTGTCTTCATAACACTAGTATTTATTTCCACTGAAACAAGTTTTATTACATTTTCAGTAAGTCAGACATAGCTCATAGGCAATTAGCCAACATCATGACGGAACATAATTTTGCCTTCTCAACAGGCAGAACAAAATATACTTCTGTTGTCACCAGATGCAGTGAGCTCCTGTATCAAAACATAAGGGGAACACACATAAATGTGTTATTAATGCTAGACATGTGGATTAGGAAAGCAATGCCCAAGTAAGCTACATCAGGTACTGCAACCACAACAGCTATCACAACTTGAATAAAATGGTCCTCTTCCAAATTCAGAATTCCAATTTACAATAGAAAATTTTAGCAATGCTCTAACCTTCCTTTCAGAACCAAGGGCAAAAGCCCAATAAAATTTAACAGGATTAGAGTTAGATTAGTTTATCAGCTTTAAAAAGCCTCAGTCTTTTACTCAGTGAAGTATTTACCAGCATTTCCTCATGTAAAACACTTTTCTTGAAATTTGCTATATGTTCCCAGCCTTTTTTTTTTTTTTCTTCCTTTCTTCTGGCTGAAACCCTAGTCCCCATTAATTCTAAATGAAGTATATGTACATTGGCATTAAGAAGCTAATGCTGAAATATTACCTCTAACAATTATTAAGCTGTAAGAAAAAATATTAACAGAAAGCCAAGAAGCTGAGGATAAACTACAACAGGGACGTCAAACGTGCACACTTTTCCTCCCCCAAACCAGCATGTGGAAGTTGGATCAACAGAGCAATATTTTACATTCAATTTGCCATTATCTGGGGGAGGGGTATGGGAAGACAGCTTATACCAGACAATGGAAAATATCTCATTAATACATACACTACAGGAGGCCTTGGCCAGCCAAACTCAAACTGACTCCAGCTGAGCTATTTAGGTGGATCTACAATGCACTCATCACTTCTTCCGGAGGGCTTTTCTGGGGGCTGGAAGAGACCACTTCAACTCTTACCCAACACAAAAACTAAAAAACAGGTTACAGGGCGTACCAGAGGGACATCCTCCCACCTCCATTCCCAATTCAGCCCTGGGTGCCTTCAAATCTCAGTTACCTCAAACGCTTCTAACCCTTCAGACTTCTCGTATCATGTAGCCAGTTCCCCAATAAGCTCTTTTACAAACCACCCTTTCCTCATCCCAGGCCAGACACTACTTTGGTAATTCTTGTCTAATAAACCCACCAGAAACCCATTTCTGTTGCATAAAGCAGCACAAATTAAAAATTGTCTCACGTTTTAATCACAGTGAATAATGGAAATAATCACACATAGCAAGCATACTGCATTAATTCCTTCTTACCTCCCAAAGGAAAAATATTTTTTCAAAATTTGAGAAAACAGTCCTAAGATTCCAAGACAGAACAAGCATCAATATGGAGTAACAGAACTAAATCTTCCAATAATAAATACAGTCTATTTCATCACCCATCAGACCTTAAAAATACTAATTTCCCTATTTATGTATTATGAGTTGAAAGTAAAGACAAACACTCCTCCCTGTTCTTGGCTTTTCATAGTCAGAAACAAGGCCAAAGAGCTGAGCAAAAAGCCTAGAGAGCATTCCTACAACCACTTGCTAGGAGGTGGCTCTACTACTGGCACCCTCAGAAAAACTAATCAGAGACAACTAAAGGTATAAATTTAAAGCAGATTAGATAAAGTGCACTAAATATCTCTGCCAATACTCTTACTCAGAATTGATACACTTAACACAGAACTAAAGTAGCCTTTGTTTAAGTAAATTAATATTTGTAAGCAACGAAATTAAATTTACCTGAATTCCAGATTAGTTTTTCCACACACAAGTTTAATGCAATTTAATTAATCTATTTTAAAACATTAATTCAGAATAATTCTTCTGAGCAGTCCCCAGTAAACAAACCTATTTACTGAAACATTTGATGGCTTTACAAAGTCACAAGGCATCATTCCAAAGTGTATAATCAAAAACATCCAATGCCTTGTCAACATATAAAAACATGTACAAAACATAAATCTTCACTCTCATATGAATTAGTGAGGGTAAACACTGTATTTAAAAAAAAACCAAACATTTTCCAAAGCTCTAGTCTACTTAGTGCTTAATTGAACTTCTCTTGTTTGACCAGCTAATCACTCCCCTGGCTAGTATGTCTCAGTACTATTGATAAATGAAAAAATTCTCTCATACTTCAACTTACACTACACCAAAAGTTTACTTCTCATTGTGTAAAAAAAGCTGAAGGATGCCATTTTACTTTCCCCAACCCAAAAGCCCCAAATGTTTTTCCTCTTCCTCATTTCACTGTTCCTTTAAATCAATTAAGGCCAATTTTCAAACATGTCATTTCTGTTACAAATATATATTCTTCTTTATACAAGCACTATTAGCCAATCAGACCATTTTTTTGAGGCTAATATCTACCATGAATGGGACAAAGAAAGGTCCTTATCTTGCAAAGAGCTATGATTTGCTGACACTTATAAAAGGTTTTCAAAACAGCAAACCAGCTAGACTACAAAGGGAAGCCTAATGGTAAGAATGGATTTTATACATGCATGCAACTCTATTAATGCTCTGTAAGGGCAATGTTGTGCTGAAGTAAAATGACCTTATGCTGTAAAGGGATTATAGCATGAAGATCATCTTCCCTCTGAAAGTGAAGATCCATAGAGGACATAATACTCATTATCTTTACTGCATTAGTTAGGTCAGTTCAACTTCCCCAAGTACTTGTCCCTTCAGGGAAACGGCCCAGAAGGACCACTGAGCTTTTAGTCTCTGTGCAAAGAATAATCCACACCAAGAATGCCTTTGTGCAGCCCAGTTTAATCCACTCCAGAAGCAAATCATGCAAAACCAGCAAAAGGCACTCCCAAGTACAAAACAAAATTTTTCACATGATAGTTTTAACGAAGAATAACCAGCATGCTCAGGTTATAAACCTGGCTAACCCGGCAACAGATCTCCTGCATGGACAAGTCTGTTGTGTCTTCACAAAAACAATCTCTATGAGTAGTCCCATGGAAAGAACTGGGAAATATTCATATGATTTGATACATGAAGTTATTCACGGGTATTACAAGGTTCAGAACCTGACAATACTCTTTTAGTCTTGCTCTGTGACTTGCAACATCTTTATAATCCTGAAGACTGGCTTTTTCTGCAAGATAGTCACTTTACTTGGCAGCTGGAACAGAGCCTTCCTGTAAAAATTAATAATTCCCCAACAAACCATATCAGTGCAAATGTTAATGCACTGTAACAGATGAGGAATAACATAATAAAAAGCAACAATTTAATAGCATGCAGGGTTAAATGCACTGTAAATACAAGAGCTACCAGCCTCCCTTACGCTCCAACTCTCTGAAGCTGCAGTCTATCAGAATACTAAATTGAAAATTATTTTCAGGGGGAGGATGGGGGGGGAGATCAGAATTTACACTTCTTTATTACTACTAAAAACTATAAAGTATAAGGTTCTAGCCTTTCTTAGCATCTGTTTAGCTTTCATCCTTATTCTCAATCCACCTTAAAAGGCAAGTAAAGACATTGTGTTTTAAGTAGATTTCATAGTAAAATGACAGAAGCATTTCAGTTCAACAATTTAAAAAATTAGTGTAACAATATACAGGCATCTTCAGTTCAGCCAAAGATGAGGAAAAAAAAGTCTATCCTCCCAAAACATGACAGAAACGTTCCTTATCTGTGAAAGCACGGACACCAGCCATAACATTATGCAGACAGATATATAAAATAAATATCACTCATAAAGATGCTATGCTGATGGACTTCAGTACGACTCTTAAAATACAGATAGCAACAGAAAAAAGGAAACAGCTGCTCCAAGAATATAGGATCTTGAAATTGCTTTGGAGTACAAAATCTTGCAGGGAGGCAGAAATTCTAAATATTGCTACAAAAGCTCACATTATTGTTTTATTGTTTTGCTACTACAAATATTCCCCCCTCCACTCCCCTTTTTTTTTATTTCACCTGGTACAAGCCACTGTTTTGCTTGGATGCCTTTTTCTAACTCTTCTAATACACTGCCATTGGCCACAATCCTAACACAATGTACACAAACTAAAACAGAAATACCACTGTCCTGCTCTCCAGAGTATTCATACCAGCCTAACATGTTCTCACACAAGGAACAACAATGTTAAGCATGTGGCCACGTACATCAACAACTCAAGCCCAAATTCTCTGTGGACCTCATATAAACACTCTCATTGCTGTCATGTGCCAACACCCGCGCTGCCATATCTTTGATATAATTATTCCCAAGTGAGGTAGGAAGGATATGTTAACACCTATTACAACTACATTTTCAGGTGCTTAGACATGCAAAAAAGTCTGAATTTAATTTTACAGACATATAAACCCATTGAACTCAATGAGACTATCCATATGGACTAGATATACAAAAGCATTTGCAGATTCGGTGCCTTAAGGCAGAGGTCAGTTTTCTGTATCATGGTAAAATTATTCAGGACATAAGTCATTAATGCTAGGCACAACTTGTATGTATGGCTGAAAACCAGCAAATATGAAACAAGAGCTGCCCAGACAGCAACTGCAGTATGCAGAACCAGATGTAGTCATGTTGTTTTATTCTCTTCATCCACTAGATGGAGAATCTTTATTGATAATAGCTCCAAAAAAAAGCCTGCAAGTACTTAAATTCAAAGAACAAACTTCCAGAATTAATTTCACACTATTTAAATAAAAGTGTCTCCCAGTCTCAAAGAACTTATACCCATGATCAGAATTTTTTTTGAGATCAGTAGTCCAGATGTCCTTTGAACTTTGGGTAACTGTACTTTCACCTGAAGTTGAAAGCTACTTTTTTTTTTTCTTTTTTTTTTTTTAATAACCTCTTCATCTATTTTTCTGTGATCCTTCATATTGACTTTAGGAGTTTCCAACCACTTCCTAACACAATCAGAATTATTTGGGGCAGATCTTAGAACTTTACAAAAATTGTAACACTGAAAAAAGTAATTTTTCTTTTGGGCTTCAATAAACTCCAAAACATCCTGCAGACGTTGGGAATGGATGTAATTTTGATGAGATTATCAGCATGACTTGAATGTTTGCAAAGTGCACTCCAATTAATGAAGGCAGCTCCACAATACCAGACTCAAAGCGTGCCTTAAAATACCACACCTAACTCACTGGTCCTAGATCTTCACAGAGAGATGGTTGTACCCCTTGGGCCATTCTACACCAGAAACTATCCTCAGAAAGAAAGTTTGGTCCTGTAAATTTCCTATTCAGGAGTACTTTCATATGTTGCTAGCAAAATGACATTCCTGCTAAACAGCTAAAATTAAAACGAAAACTAACACTAACATTTCTAGTTGAAACAAACAAGCAAGAAAAATGAATGGAACAAAAATAAAGCTGCACCCCGACTCACTGCCATGTAGTCCACAAGCAGAAAGCTCTTACCAGAACATTACATATATGAGAAAGAGCAAAACTTGCTTGAAGTTTAATACTGCAAGTGGATTATACGGGAGTCAAAACATTGTACTTGAACATTTGAATTCCGAGTGCTTTGTTTCCTATTCTCCACCACAAAACTCAAAGGACATGAAAATGTTATGCTTCCTCTAATGTGAAAGAAACCATGGTTGTCTACAGACTTCAGCAACAACAGGTCTAGTATGATGTGTACTGTCGGTCCACTGAGGGATCACTGAGGGATCCATGATTCAATTTTCCCATCTGGGAAAGAAAAGGAAATAAAAAAATAAAAAAAAAGAAAAAATCCTTCCTCCCCAAAAAAAACAAGACGCAGTATATGCCTGGTTCCTGAATAAAAGGTGCTATTTGAAATGAGTGGTATTATTCCTTCTGAAGGGGAAAGAGAGGAAACAACAGTGATTTTTAAACATATCATAGGGCCTTTACTGAGAAGTGATTAAGAGCTGAGATGGGGGAAAAGCCAGTATTCTACAAAACATTGGTAGCTAAGGTGTCACCAGTTATGAAATCAGCCTAGCACTAACTCAGAGCAGGTATCACCCAAAGTTCTTGCACCACACTGTAATTTTCACTAGCAGCAGGACAAATTAACACAGCAAAGGAGCTTTACCATTGGTATGCAAAAGATCTGCAGAGGTAGCTGAGAAGCTGACTGAGAAAAGTTGTTAAGTCTTCTTCCAGTCCCAGGAATCAAAACACTTGGAGGAAGGGCACAAGCAGCACAAACATCTTTTACAGACATTGGAATATAGTCTTTTTCAGATGAGCCTCCTTTGCAGCAGAGGGATCTGCATTATCACAGGGGTTGGAAGGGACCTCTGGAGATCATCTAGTCCAACCCCCCTGCTCACGAAACCCAAGTTACTTCATGAAGGATCAAGGCAGCACATTTTCCCCCAGCAAGGATTTGAAGACTGGAACAAGGTTTAATCATCAGATCTTTGACCCTAAACCTGCATATGAGAGAATACTTGGAGAATACAATTTCTATCAAATCTGAGGTTTATTACTTCATTTGGGGGGTGTGAGGTGTGACGTGTACTGATACTAAAACATTTTGAAATCTCAGTGATACAGACTGAAATAGTTTTGAGAAATTTTAACTCTAATTTCCCATATGAAGTGGACACCAAAAAGCTGAAAAGTTCTTTAAGACTGTACATGATACATTTGTAACTGCTTTACAGCTAACAATACTGTGTGTTGGTCAGAAAGTCTTTGAGATATTTACTGTACAACTACTGGTTCAACTCAAAAGGATTTTTTAAGGAATATATGTATGAGAAGAATAACAGATCTAGATACCAGCTATTTATTCAGTATTTGATTCCCCTTTGCTAAACAGCATAACAAAAGGGTTGCAACTAAAAAAATAACAGTTCTAAAAAAAAAATCTCAGACGCTACCGGGAGAGAAACAGAGGAAAAAAATTTTAAACATTAAAACACTTGCTAAAACTTGCTGAATAAATGACAGCTTCTGAATATCGACCACCTACGTAACAATTCATACCTGATAAAAGCATTTGCACGCATCTCTAACGTAGCTTCATTAACTATCTCAATATTAAGTAGCTATCCCATAAGTTTCCTTCCTGCTTAATACTGTAACTCTATTTTACTGTGCAACCATTTGATACTTGTGAAAATCTATGCAACCTATATTATTTTAAGTTGATTTCCCTTTTGCAAGACTGAAAGAGTACAGTCAAGATCAAAAGATGGGATAAAGAGATTTTAAGGAAATTAGAATAGTTTTCAACTTACACCTCTGAAAGCCCAGGTTTTCATTATGTTGTCCAATCATTTCAGTATCACAAAGTAATTTTTTCACCCTCATTAGAAAAAAAAAATATTTCTCTGTAGTCAAGTAAACAGCTTAACGAATACTATCACAGATAGTACTTTAGACTTTAAATGACCACTGAAACGGCAAGGCCATTGAGTTAATGCAATTATTTAATAAGAAATGTTTACCAAAGAACAAATTCTAGAGTAGATTAAGTTTTCCATGCAGATTGCCTCTTTCAGAGCCCCTCTGAAAGAGTTTCAGTGGGGTTGAGCTCTACCCCAGTGGGAAAAGGCCCACCAATATGCCATGAGACTTGCTGACTCCACAGGAAAGCTTCTCACCAACTTTGGCATCAATGATCACATGCTAACAGTTACATTACCAGAAGAGCCTATTATTCTTCAAACTTTCCAACAACATTTATTCCAGGTTTATAAAGAGACCCAGAAGAAAGGCTGAGTGAAGAATAAGCTAGCAACCGTACTATATAGAAAAAACCCAACCTGGATAAGACTTCTGTCCAAAGGACTGAACTACTGAATTCCTAAAATGCATCTTGTATTACCAACTCTGCCAAAGCAAATATTACTTCACTTCACAGATCAAACACTGCAATTTAGTGTAAACAGAAAATGATTACTTTTAAATCTGTTGCTAAAAGTTGTACGTTAATTGGGAGGGAAGGGGGGACGTGTGTTAAATTAGTTTCTTCGTTGTATTATTAGGAGCTATACAAAATGTGGAAAAAAACATAACCCCATCTTATGCTTTCTGAGGAAAAAGCATTAAAAGTGGAAAAAAAATCATTCTTTAAGTTATGGTAGATAGAACTGTACTTTTTAATTAATAAAAAAAACCCTAAGTATTCACTTTCACAAACATAAGGTTTAGGTTGGAGACTATTACTTGAAGAGTTAAAGATATCGCTAAATTCAGAGTAGATTTCAAACTGAAATCACAGCAGTAGGCAAATATATGTACATCTTTGATCAAACTAAAAACCGGCTCTGACACAGATCTCTCCGAGTTTAACAACATCTGTATTTTTCAATCATAAAGAATCAGAACGTTCTCTACTTAAAGCCAAGTAAAAGATCATTTAGAAACTTTATTAGTGCAGAAAACTGCTTGTATGTGTATCTGGAAGTAGCCATACTGCAGACATGACCTGTCACTGTCTAGCTAAAAATGAAAGCAACAGCAACTAAGCCCTGCATCTCGGGTAGCAGAGCTGTATTCTTGAGCCACGCACACCCCGGGAAATACAAGCGCAGCTCCAACGTCATGGCTACATCACATTACCAACAACACACTAGGCTAGGACTAGAACTGTGTGATGAAAAGCCCCAGGAGTGAAATTCCAACCAGAAGAGACTGCCGAGGAAAACATCTTGCCCCATGCTGGTTTGCAACAAAACAGCACTGCTGAGAAGCCACTTCCATCTAGTTCAGCTGTTCTATGTCCAAAGCTGCCACGCTCCTCAGCTCCAAGACATTGTGTGCGTGTCACAGGGTGCTCTCCCACAATACATCACTTGTCAGATCGGTGTAGTGGAGCACAGACACTATGCCAGAATCTGTTTTCCTCTATCGTATTCATTCACCATGTTAAAACTAGCTCTTCTACAGAAAGAAAATTAAATGCAGAGGCAGGGTGTGGGAATAAGACCTATACCTGAACCTGACCTCCTTTGGTGTGCTTTGTAAGACACCCCTGCTTAGTGCACGTTTTTCACTGACAGAAGGAATTAAACTGGAAGGTTACAGTATTAGAAAGTCTTAACTTCCTCTTTGCAGCAAAGAGGCTTTGCTGTATCACTTAGAGGCTTTGCCTCGCAAAGTTGTTCAGTCTAAACACAGCAGACACTCCAGGACCAGTATGCACCATGACAAGCACCTGGCTCAAGTTCAAGGGGAATTTGTGCAAAATGCTTTCTTCTTACGTGATCGTCTTACCCAAAACAGAATCTTTGAAAGCAAAAGGGAATAATTTAGTTGGGGTTTTTTTTATCATTTTATATTTTTCCTATTATGTGCGCTGCTAATCTTCTATGCACTGGAAAAACTTTCTGATCTAGCAATTCCAGAGGGAACAAAGACCCCAATGTTGGTACAGGCTTCTACTATCAAAAAGCATGATGGCCAACATAAAATATACAAGTAATCTGCTTACTCAAAAGCGTTCCAATACATGTAGCAATCTAGAAAAAGGAAACGTTCAAGCTGTTGAAACAGACCTTAGCACTATTTTAAAACACAGGGATAATACTAGTATTTTTAAATTCTTACCAAAAATACTTATGAAAATAAACTGAGGAGCATCATTTCAGTAGAAAAATGTAGAGCAAGTAGTTCTTCACATTCTGAAATACTTTCATTAGTACAGTCTGATCCTGTTTTGCCATTCCCCCTCCCTCCTCTAGAAAAAAAAAAATAAGTAGCTCCAGCTTTAAACTTGCAAGACTATATATATTCATAGGATGTTAAAGAGAGATAAGTTGGTAGATGTAACAAAAATATTTGTGTCTAAGGAGCAGGAAAGAAAGGGGTCTTTAACTTTACAGTTGCTATGAATCCACTCCATGGGTAGGGGAGATGCATTCTTTTTTTCATCATAAAACACAGGTGCTGCAATTTTCAGAAGAAAACTTGAACTTAATGTATTTATCCCTTAAGTGGTCTGAGTCAGGGTTTTACAAACAGATAACATTACGAATTATTGTGTTTAAAGTCCCAAATGCAAAAGATTTTACGAAGTTAATCCTTTTATGCACTTCTGCTTAACGTCTTAACATTCAGTCTAACAAGTGGTAGGCAAAACTAAGTGCTTAGCAGTAGCTTTGAAAATCTAAAACTCCAAGGAAACAAGTGTTTGACATGACTTTAAAGACATTTTATTGTTTTTATTTTTACTTGGAAAAAAAAAATATTATGATTTAGCCTTTTAATGAATAGGTGAAAAACAGAAAACAAAAGTACTTCAATAGTTAACAACTAAATATCAAGTTTCAAACTAAAGGAAATCAAATCTGTGAAAAAAATTTTATTGGCAAAGTTTAGTATACATAGACATTTTGTTCTAATTCTAATCATTAGCTTCACGTTGTCTCCTCCTACAAGCAGCTCTTGCTGTTCTGCTCAATTCACATAAAGTTTCTGTAGATCTCTGGGACAAGGGCTTCTGTGCTCAAAGAGAAATACCCATCTCTTCCTTTCAAAATGAACATACTGAGAGTCTTTACTTTCTAAGAAGCATCACAGCAATTTCAATTCAAGGCATTCTTCAATGAAAGATCTGAAGACATTCAAGTTCTTACAAAATAAAGACATGTATTCTTCCTGCACATACAATGCTTTACAAGTTTAGGTAAAAGCTCAAGCTAAAGACCATAGACAACCTGAAGTCCTTGCAAATGAGAGCATATTATTGCAATTAATGTGGGTCTGAATCCCACAACACAGCACTACTCCTTGCAAAATCAAGGTAAACCTGTAAGTAGTACTTCTGGTTACACGGAGCTATGACTATAGGCTCGTTTTCCTTCACCTAATCAGTACAAAACAATGTAAGACACGTATGTTGTACTGTGTTAAAAAAAGCACAGGCAGGAAACAAGCCTTTTTCAAACATGTTTAGCAGAACATGTGCTGATGGAACCCTTTCAACTGTGAACATTCATAATTAGTGCTCAATATATTACTACCCTACTCTTAATGTTATTATTCAATTACTCCTTTAAAAGAACCTTAAAATTTAAAACCTGTCCTGTAACCACACAACAACTTAAACGTGGCTGGATAATTAAGACATTAAAACCAGTTACTTTATTGTAAAAGACTATAAATTACAAAACAAAAAAAAGTTACAAAATACTTTTGTCCTTTGAAGGAGATGGAATGTTTCCAAAATCCAAACTCAGTCTTTTTCACTCTCTTCAGTAAACTAACTAGTCTTTCTTCGTAACATCTTTTCATGTATTATTGAAAACCAAACTACTGCCAAGGTGTCATTTAATGTACAGAATAAGGCTGATACAGTTTCAGAATCAAATTCTTGTTATTCTGGTCAATTTCTACGGACGTTCATTTTAAACATATATTAACATTTTCTAACAAAGAAAATCCATTGTTTCAAGAGGCACTACTATAGAATTATTAAGACCAAGGTGGGTTTTTGTTTGGGTTTTTTGCTTGTTGTCTTACTTGCAAGAAGTTTTATGTTTTCTTCTGGAAAGACAAACATCAGCAGGGTACTACACCTAAGGTAACCTCACACAGAAGACAAAAAAATTGCAAAAAACATTCCAAACTATCATTTTACAACAATCTGAAAGCTGCTTCCACTGAAGCAATCATTCAGTTACTAACAGCCCTCCAAACTTGTTTACTTAAAGAAAAAAAAAAGCTTCCCTTGAGAGCTCTAAAAATAAACTGATACATAAAGTATACGTCCCACAGTAGGATAAAATTACTATATTTGGTTAAGTACACAACTCCCCACTGTACAAGGATTTAAAAAAAAATAATTAAAAAAAGCGCAACACTTGAATCGCAAATAAGGAAAAAGGGAAGACCGAGTGTGTTGTCAAACAGATCACTAATATGAACAGACTAGAAAATACCAACCCCGATACAGATGTAAAAAACCCTCACTATGACTAAATGACCACACACGCAATACAGCACCTCAGGAGACTATTTTGCCCCCCACACACTAGCAGGCACGTGAAAAGAAGCAGCCCCTTTCCATTACCGCTACCTGCAAGCAGCAGAGAGAAAAGGAAGAGGCAGTACCAATGTCACCAGTCGTTTACACTCTCTTACGACAGGGAGGGAGGGAGGGAGGGAGGGAGGTAGGGAAGAAGCGAGAGCGCTCGCAGCGATGCCCCTTCCCAAAAACGTGCCTGCAGTGCAGCGTGTGCGCGACCGGAGAGAGGGAAGCCTCAAACCTGCCCCGTCCTTCAGAACGGGAACACACAAGCCTCGGGGAGGTGGGGGAAGAGAGAGGGCACGGTCTTCGGGGACACTGCCGGGGGAGGGACAGCCCAGACCCTGCGCCTCAAAGGCCGCACGCCCCGCAGGGGTGACCACCGGCCCCCCCGCAGCGGTAGCAAGAGAAAGGGCCAGCGCTGAGGAGCCCCGGCAAGGGGGCGACACCCCTCCCCGGCCCTGAGCGCGGAGGAGGCAGGCGGGGAGCGAGGCGATGAAGAGCAGCCCCCCCCCGCGGAAGGCACAGCTCCGGCGTCCCGCTGCGGGAGGAGGCGAGTCCCCGGTCGCCACCCGCCCCCCCTCCGCCCCGTACGGGTGAGGGGGCGGGGGCCCGCGGCCCCCCCGCCTCGGCCCCTCCCGGGAGCCGCCGCCTCGCGGCCCGGGTGCTCGGGCGGCGCTGTGAGAAGCGGGAAGGCTGTGAGGACCGGGGCTATACGCCCGGCGTCGGGCCCCCCGGGAGCTCAGCCCCAGCCGTCCGGCCGCGGGGCGCCGCGGTTACCGTGTGCGGTGCCGAATTCTCGTGGTGTTTGTCGAGCGGCTGCGATAATGGCGTCCTTCCTCGCGAGAGATCTCCCTCTCCTCAGCGCGCAGGCGCCGCCGCGCTGCGCCCGCTCGGCCCCCGCCCGCCCCGAGCGCCCGCGCAGGCGCACGGGGCACGCGGCCCGGCGGCCGCCCTTCACCGCCGCGCCGCCGGGAGAGACTACAATTCCCAGAGGGCAGCGCGCCGGGCCTTCGTTACCGCCCCCGCCGAGCAGGCCGGGACCTGTAGTACGCGCGCCCGACGCAGTGCATGCCGGGAATTGTAGTCCGCACCACACGCCCCACACCCCTGCGCCTCACACACCATACCCACACACACCCACGCCACGGGCCCCCTTTCTCCCCTCTTCACACTGAGGCGCGCACCCGGCCCTGCCACGACCCTGAGGGCTCAAAAAAACCCTCTTGCTCGGACCAGGAGTCCACAACGGGGTCTTGTCGTGCGCCCCAGGCCAGCGACGGACCCTCCGGCAGTTCGGACAAGGCAGCCGTATGGTTTGTGTGGCAGTGTTCACAGCCTGCGATCACGTCCTGCTAGGCACGGCTCCGCGATTCCTTCTCCGACGGCATCTCAGGACTACTGCAAACTCCAGTGTTCCATCTCTTTTGTATTAAGTGTGTCCAGACCTGCCAGATGACGTAGCCACAGGATTCCGCTGGCAGAGTTGTCAGCAAAGCAGATTAAACGTGTATCTGCACCTCGAGAGCCATTCACACACTGACATGTTCCCTTTCCCTGCCTCTTTCTCTGGCCCTTCCACTAAATTTCTTCCTGCTCAAATGGCTCCTGAGCTCTTGCATTGCTGAAATGGGATGATCTGAATGTGAGCTGTCATATTAAGAAGAAAAATGTCACCATGAGCACAGCTGAAGAACAGGCAGCAAGTGGGAATTTGCTAAATTAGCTCATCAGACTGATTCTTCTGTTGCTTCGTTCCTGCATTTGGTGTGAGAACAGAATGACTGGGCGAAGGTGGAAAACCTTCTGTTAACCTCCTGGGAATGATAAAAATATGCAAAAGCACAAAAGGGAAGCACGAAGGAAGTATGCAAGTAGCTCTGACGGAAGGCAAAGATTAGATTATTTTACTGTATCCTTATATATCACAGTGTTGCCCAAATAAGACCATCATCATTCTTCAGCGGTGACTTTCAGACTTCTGCATAAAAATATTCCTTAAATGAGATGCTTAATTCATTTCTGCAGTGTCATGACGTGCAGTTGAACCCACTCTGGTTCAGCTGTAATTGTACCCTGACATCTACAGACCTACAGCTAAACGGTGTTGTTGCCGTGGCTGTTGGGCTAGTGGTCTGAAATGCTCTTCTCAGGCTCTGTAGCTCTGTCAGGGACAAACTCAAGGTGTCCACTGCAGGACTTTTGTACTCATATGAAATTAAATGGTGCACATCACAAAAGCTCCAGTTTCTAAAGTGTTTCAGACCCCAGGAGAACGCGATTCCTCCTGCTCATCCGTCTGGAAGTTACAGAGTCAGAGAAAAGGACTGGAAGGGTTTCACGTTTCAGGCAGGGAAAGACATGCTGACAGAGGCACGTGCGCAGTGCCTTTCTTCGAAAGTGCTCATAGCGGCTTCTCGAGCTGGTGTTTTCAGTATTAAATAGCCGCCATGAGCCTGGGAATTAACAACCTGTGTGTTAGGAAAACCCTTGCTTCTGCTTCCAGATTTGTAACTCTTCAGCTGAGTCTGTTGACTTATTTATTGTGTTCTCTTCCTTCACAAGCAGATTAGGAAGTTAAAAGGTTAAACTACTTACAAACTGACTTTTCACACAGGATTATTTCACGCTTTACTGCACAGATTTGCCTTGCAACAGATTTGCCAAACAGTTTCTGCTGCGCTCAAGCAATTGCCAAGTCCCAGCTAGAAAAATAGTGATATAAATATCAGCGTACTACCTGCTATGAAAAGTTGCTAGTAAAAGCCTTTACCATCATAAACCAAATCCAATGTAAAAGCTGTCTTGTTTTCTCATCAGTACATTCTCTCCCAGAGATTATTAACTCACATTCTGCTGAGGATGTGAGATCCAGCTCCTCTCTGTGTAGCCAGTAAATCATTTCTCAGCTAAAACAACACAAAACCAGGAAAAACGTTCATTGTCCTAAACCCATTATACTATTCACCTATAGTATTCAAATTAACTGCAGGAAATACTGGCAGGATCCAACTGATGTCTACATCTTTAATCAGAGATAGCAACATAATAAAAAAACAATATAGCATTTTACCACTAAGAAAGGCTGTAGCCCTACCTTCTGTTAGCGAGTCAGTCTGCTCTGATCACTACAGCAATCTGGAATACACAATTAACTTACCTCTTGTAAGGGTTTTTTCCCTCTTTACCAGAAATTTTTGTTTTAGAATTTTTTCCCCTATCATTTCTTCCAAAGTAAGGGGCGTTTCCTTTTAAAATTTTGAATTATACCAATAAATCATGAAGAGACTCTGCTATCACAGCCTATCCCCTGTTCCCTTTGAGAATGACACAGCCAGACATGACATATTCTTCATGCAGCATAAAGTATGACAGAAAACACTGGTAAACAGCAGAATAAAGAGGATCTTGCTGCTCACAATCTAACAGTGGAGACCTCCTTTGTGCTCAAATTTGGCTTTTAGTCTTTAATTTACAGTACCAACACATTAATGACTTAACCAAGGATAACTCTTTCCTGAGCTTCACAATCTCCTTAACTTTATGAGCTTTCAAAAATGTGCTCACCTGAATATTTCTGCAATAATGTAATGATATTCAGTGTAAGTCCTCCTTTAGTGAATGAAGGCTTCACTTTACCACAGGATAAGAGACTGCCCATGAGCAAGCACCAGGAAGAAGTTGATAGACTGTAAGTTATATTCTAATTTAAACTATGATAACTTGCTCAAGTGCCTACATCAAATCTATTCTTATTTTCCTTCCCCCTTATAAAAATGAATAAGAACTTCAGAGTGCTAATATATCAATTTCATTTTTTAATTTTATAGAAGAAAATACATCCTGTTGCCTTGTTAGTCTGTTGTGCCAAATAAAATAACGATATTTCTTTGTTGTTTTATTTCCTCATCTTTTTCATGCTCTTTTTTTTTTTCTCTCTCACTTGGATTTTATGTATGTGCTAACATTTCTCTGTCACATTATGAAGAATCTTTTGGTTCCAGGAAATATCTAGCTTGTTTTACCATTGTATCAGCATTCATTTACTATTGTTTCCTAAGGAAGTTGCTGCTTTCACATGTTCTGTGTGGATCAAGAGAGATTGGTATCTCATTCATTGGTTTCCTTTTTTTTGTTAGGAAAAAAAACTTACCATAGCATCAAAGGTAAAAAATTAACACACTGCGCACACAATTTTGCAGCTGCAGCAGGAAAACAAAGGTTGCCAAACAAAGCATTTGTTTAAACAAGTGACAGGCATTCATAATTATACTCACTGCTGAGCATGAGAATATAGAAACAAAGGCATGAAGAACACAGAAGATGTGATCAGAGCACAGAAGTAACTCCAGAGTATTTGCCATAAGAACTCTGTAGGAATAATTTTCTTTCCTGTGGATAAAATCCTTGATCACATCCTATGCTATTAAAAACAAAAAGACTACTTGAAGTTCCCCTGTTTATCCAGTTTCTGTTTGAGTTACTTTATTAATTTTCTATATACTAACTCTCATAACTGGAGAGGGACACAAACACATCCTTGTGAACATAGCATACACTATCTTGTGACATAGTGATGCTTAACGAAAAGTTACAGAAAATACATTTTTTAAACAAAGGTTATATTAATACTATTTGTAAACTTGCTGTAGTGTTTCTCCTTTTATCAACAGAAAACTTCTCTGCTCTTGAAATTTGTCAGTTTTCCTCCTCCGAGTACATACTTCCTCATTACTCACTTTTCAGACACCATGTCCATTTTCAATTCTCTCAGAATTGTTCTTTGATTTTATTACAGAAAACAAGTCAGGATCAAGTGGGTTTTGCTCCTGAATCTACTTCAGCTAGCTCTGTGACTTAGGGCAAGACACAGACATTTTCTATTCTGACTCTGATCTCACTTCTGTTTTATGCTGAGTAAGCTCCATTTCATTCAATGAAGATACTCCTAATTTTCATGAATAAGGATGGAAGAAAAGGCCTTGAATTACCACAGCAGAGAGAAAAACATCGTTACACATTTGGTCATCCAGCTGGTCAAAGTTCATGGTCTTATAAGGTTATTTTTGCCAGTCTGAGAAATAAGGTGAGAAGGGTCAGGCATGATCTCAATGTTCTCTTATTTATTTACATACTGTTCCATCTCCCTGTATACATCATGGAAAAAAATGATAGGAGGCTGTTCCCCTTCTCAGAAATCTGCCATTCTAACAAGCTCTGTATTTGCACTTTGCCCGACTGATCTTCCCAGGATCACGTTCACAGCTGTTTCTGCTGCCCTTTTACCTTGGTTACACAGCCGATACCTTTGCCTGGTATTTGCTAGTTTGCCCAGCTTTGTTCAGGTTTGCCACAGACCATGTTTACTTGGTCAGGTACCGTTATCATCATCAGTCTTTTTTAGTGCACTGGGATTATCAGAAGCCTGAAGAGGAGCTCATCACACTTACTGATTTTAGAGGATTTTAACCTTTTCTTCAGACTGAGGGTTGCCTGAGAACTGCTTTTTCGTTCAGTGTGTACTCCCAACGTTCATATATTTTTTTCAGAAATCCAGATACAAAATGTCACATAGAATCAATGTATCATTAATGCTATTATTCTAAGCAGAACTTCACCGTCTTCTAGTTCTGGACCTGCATCCACTTAGACACATGTTCAAAATTATTTGCGATGCAGCCCCATTTTTTCAGGTTTGAGAGGTAAAATAAACCAAGTGTAAATCTTCATCAGTGGCCAGAATGTCCCCTCAGCAAGTTTCTGTATAACACCACATTTGTCACATGCAGGACAGTAGGGCTACCATTCAGAGCGGTCCTGACTGCTCATGAAGCGCAACAAAGGCAAGTGCCAAGTCCTGCACTTGGGATGGTATATTCCCATGGTTTGGTACAACCTGGGGACTGACCGCTAGGGTGAAAAGCTCTGGAGAAAAGCACTGCAGATCCTAGAGGACAAGTTGAACACGTATCGGCAATGCACCCTTGTAGTGATGAAGGTTAGTGGCACAGTGGGCTATATTAGAAAAAGCATGGCCAGCACATCAAGTGACTATTCCCCACTACTCAGCACTTGTGAGGACACATCTGGAATACTCTGTTCTGTTTGCGGACTCTAATCCAAGAGAGAGAAAGAAAAACTGGAGGGAGTTGAGGTGGTTAGCAGGCTGGTGAGCTCCATCACATTACTAAGTGTCCTAGCAAAATTTGGACATCAAAGAAAAGCTTCCCTTAGGCTGAAGTAATACAGTGTGAGCCCTGCACACATGGGAAGTGTGAGCCAATGCACAGACAAATAAGTGTTAAAGCCCACCCAGCAATGACCTGACTGCTTTCTGAAAGCTGCCCTAGGTGGTATTTTTAGCTATTTCATAGAGGTTTCACATGGACAACTCAGCAGCAGTCCCAGGCAGCTTCCCACTACTTGATTGACCATCCTGTCAGCTGTTATACAACAATAACTAGGTGAGGAAAATGTTGTTCCCTTGTATCTTTTTAATTACAGTAAACTGTAAGACTGTATTTTTTCTGTAGTGTTGGGTTTGACCTGCCAATGTTGCAACTGAGACAAGATTAGGATAGGAACACCCTTGAAAGCATGATGCCAGGAGAATCAGATTTCTTGAAACACTAAATCAAGGAGATAATTTTCTCTCTGCAAGTAACAGAATTCATTTGAAGTTAACCAGAATGTAAGTACTGACAACCCTCTAGTAAGCATCAGAAAGAAAACAAATACTGATTTTCTCTGTCTAGTCCAGAGGCACTTACAACAAAAGTCAGATGGGTAGTGACAGCAAGAAATTTCTAGATTTTTACTTCCCTAGTTTCTGTGAAGACAAAGTAAGTACATTTCCATTGTATACAGTCACACTCCACATATGTAATTACCCACAATTATGAGCCATGACAGAAGTTTGATTTTGCAGTTCTTCAGGCAGAACTCCTAGCTGACAATATCTTGCTCTTGGATACTCTGAAGCAGGCAGCTGAGGTAATAAATGACAAGCATTAAGAAAGACTATCCTAAATAGTAAGTTTCAGAGTAGTAAATAGCACAGATAAGCTTGCCGCTTTAGGATACGAAAGCGGATTCCCTGAGCCTGAGCCTTGCACTTACATCCTGTGTGATAAGAGTTGACAGACATGCATATGTTTAATGAAAATATCACTAAGCAAATATGTTTCTAATTCAAAACATCAAGATCTGTTAAGTAAAAACAAACAACTATCAAAAATATTTCAGGGGTAAATATATAGATTAAGAAAGGAGTAATTTTTAAGGGCAGAATGTTAATAGTCTTATCGTTTCTGCTTGCTCTGTCACTGACAGATTCTGCAGCTTTTAAAATACGTTCTCCTACGTACTTAATGAAGGAAAATAATCACATGGATTTTGCAAATACTTACACGAGAAGTATTAAAGGCCCCACAATACTTTTGTGCTGGCATGACCCTGAGGCCACTAACAAGCCTTAATGGCCCTGACAAGCCTCACCTGCAGCCTCCACCCACAGCCCTGCCCATGGGCCAGGAGCCCACTTAAGCCCAGGCCTGGGTCCCTAGGCTCCCTTGTTAGGGTACTTGTCTTCAGGTTTGTCTTTGGCCCTATCTCTAGGAAGGACTTTGGACCCGTGTTGTTGCTTGTCTTTGGCTGTCTCCTTTTGCTCCTGCCTGAGCTCTCTGGTTAGACCTTGGACCTGGTTTGTCCCCTGCAATGTTTGGGACTGCTAAGAGACCCTTTTACCAGCTGCCAGCTCTGCCTGCTCTGTGCAGCCTCTGTGGGGTGGCACACTGCTTGTGAGGGCACTGCCTGTGCTGGGGTCATCCTTGGCTCCTCTGTCCTTGGAGACTAGCTGGCCCATGCTGCTCCTTGACATACCTGGGCACCCTTTCCCGATTGCGCTCCATCTTCATTCCCATATGGCCTATTACAATCTGTAACATTATGAGACATCATTAGAGAATTAATTGCTTGCCTGTGTTTCTGTGCTGGGCCTGAGAAACTACAGCTCTAATTTAGAAGTTACTTGTGTCTATGCCATTTACGTGGATTGCAGCTATAGGAGGAAGAGCAAACAGCCCAAAGAAAATTAAAGAATGAAATTTTTATACAGATCTTTAATATAAGATAACAGAGTTATTGGAATTACATGTGGAAATAGTAAGAGAGTAAAATTCTTCATGTTTTCATCTCTAAGAAACACAAATTAGGAAAACATCTTAATCTGTTCTCCCAGCTGGAAAAAAAACCCACTTCAGCTGGGTCAAAGTGATACGTGAGTGGGAGGAGTAATGATGGTTCCTTATGTCTGTTCCTATTTCTAGTCTATACAAAATTATCCCTTTTATGGGACATCTGATAGTTCAGAAGAATAAATTCCTCATCTTGAGGCTGCAATGGTATTGTATTACACACTTGGAGCTAAAATACTCTTCTGCAGGAGGCTGTTCCCCTTCCTGTTCTCCTGGGCAAGCCTTGTGTATCTACTAGGTTTCTGTGAATTCCTCAGTTTGAGCAGTCACCGGTTCTCAGAATTACAGCTGTTAATGATAGCAATTCTTAGCTATCAGTATTCAAATATACAACTATTCAAATTCAAAGCATGTATGCATGAAGAAGTGATAAGAAACCTCTCTCCTTGCATACAAAAGAGTGGTTTCTGTAACCCTTCAGTGTTCTTGGAGCCAGATGAGAAAGAACCTGGAAAGCATGTGTAGAATAATCATCAACTAGCCGGCCCTCCAACAAAATGTAGAGCCAATAAAGAAGCCAGTCCAGGGACAAGTTGAAAATTAACTACTTGGTTAGCTCCACCTCTCCAACCAGGAAAGGGTGCTCTCAAATTTTTTTTAAATAGGTCTGGAGACCCCTTAGTTATCTTGAAGCTGTATATCCACGGGATTATTTTCCTCTGCTTTGTGTTGACAGGTCACTAGACTCTGGAAAGCTCCTCTGGCTGTTTGACTAACTGAAGATTTAAAGTGCCAAGGTGATAGCAATGAATAGTGTGAAGGCAAACGCGCTGGCGCATTTATACAAGCAGCTGAAAACTATCTGGAGTCCACCAGCAGTGCCAGCACGACTTTGCAGCCTGGCTGCCTGCACTCGTAAAAACGGGAATGATGCATGTAAGTGTATTTAATTTTATCAAAATAGTACTGGACACCTGTATAAGAGATGCAGAGGTACAAAGACAACAAATGTAGTTAAGTGTTGCTTTTCTTTCTTATTTGTCAGCTGACCAAAAAGGGAAATTTGAGAATGTGACTGAAAGATTAAAGAAAAAAGAGTGCATAGAATGAGAGAAACTAGAGATAGAAATATCTTACTGAATTGCATGATTTATCTGCATGGGCAGGATTAAAACATTGTTCTTTGTTATTTCTGCTGTGTCTGTGTTATTGGGTTGTTCATGATTTTCACTTGTAACTACAATAAAGTAGCATACTACACAACAATTACTTTTTGATTTTGTCCTGCAAGGTTTTGCTGGTTTCAATGAAAACTGTATTTCTAAGTGTAATTCAAAGCACATTTAGTACAAATTGATTCTTAGTGACTTGAAATTTAATAGACACTACAATGTTTAATTTTGAAAACGAGGCCTAATAGAAGTACAAATCACAAACCCCTCCAAATGTGGTTTATAGGAGAACTACAATGAATCACTTCCTGAGATGCAGGACACTACTGGAAGATGCCAAGATTTAGTTACTAAAAATACTGATTAACTTATCTACAAATAAGATGAGGCTAGCCAGAGACCGCATGTCTACTTGTCTGTGTGCGGATAATGTCAGCTGGAGCAACAGTAAAGAGTAATTTTTCACATCTAGGAAATCCTTTTGTTTCCTATTCTTTTCTCTGTAAATGTATTTAGTTTACCAACTTTTCCCAAAGAACTGCCAGCTCCCTCCTTGAATACTGAGACATGACTCCCTTCTATTTAAATTATCAAACAACAAATTTTGTATTTATTTAACTAATAAGAAAACAGCTGATTTCATGACAGACATAAAACAAAGCAGAATGGAGACAAGCACAAGGCTTTGTTTATATTGAAAGGTGGAAGAAATATTCAGTAACTTTCACTGTTTAATAGCTCTGCATTTTAAATGCATTTTGAAAGATGTTGCCAAAATACTTTCTGCTACTGAGTGACTAGCATTTCAAAAAACCTGGTAGATTAGCTGCCAAGTGCAAAGTGCGCTGTGTTGTTGTATATATTCCTAGGCATGGAAGCTTTATGTAATATATAGCATGCAAGCTTCCCTGTCACTCAGCCCATCAGAAATAATTCAGAGCAGTTTTTATGAAGATACAGTGGTGGCAATGTTTTTCAGAGTTCTCAGTCTAAATTTTCTCCTTTTTTTTTTTGCTACTCAGAATAGAAAATGTGAATTGGATTCTGAAAGCTTAAAATAGAATGGGTACTTCAATCGAGTAGCATAACTTGTTAATATGGCACTTCACCTTCATTTTAAAAAGGTGCCTTTTAAATCTATAGAAGATGGCTAATTCTAGAAGCAAGATTAGCATTGAATTGTTTTACTAGTGAAACAATCACAAGAGCGAGCCTAATTCCTAACGCAAAATTTAAATGAGTCATACCTGCATCCATGACAGTATTTTTCCCTTTTCTGACCAGTGCAGAGCTTTCTTAGTACAGCTCAAAAGTCTCTTAAACTTTTACTTCCTTCCCTACCAGTCTTTTCTTTGCAAGCATACTGAGAAACTTCATTTTTTCCCATTAAAATAAGGAAAAAGAAGACATTGTTGATCTATTCAAAGAAAAGCACTAGTAATGTTTATAAAAACAATGATTCAATTTCTAACAAATTCATATTAATTAGATGCATGTAACAGTAGCTTTTCTAATGAATTCATATTAATTAGGTGTGTTAATTTGTCTGTACAACTGATGTACACCCACTCCAAACAAGGACGTGTGCATACGAGAGAACATATTCTAATAGTCCTAAGCAATGTCTATAGCACTCCTTTATCTGCAATTTATCAGCAAACTTCTTCAGTGTTGGAGATTCAACAGCTAAAACCAAAACTCGTGCCGGTAAGAGTAATGCTTGGGCTCATACAACACCGCTCATCATATGCAGTGATATGAAGTACTGCTTCAGAGGGGAAATCCAGAGAATCCACTGTAATCATGATTAAAAGCCCTGTATTTTTATTCATTAATTTTTATTGTTTATTCATTATTTTTATATTTGAAGACACAAAATAAGATTGCAAGTGAATATTCACTGAGTCCAACGACTTCCAATTTCAGAATATAAATCACACAGACAATATAAATCAATATCTTTCATTAAAAAAGTAATGAAACCTATGAATCAGCAGCACGGAATCCCTCTACACACTTCCTAATTCTTCTGCTTGTTCAGTATTAATATACCACAAAACTTTATGGCCTATAGAATTAAAAATGTGAGGAATGGAGCATATTACAATTAAGTGTTATGTTTCTGTTTCATCAGTTAAAGTATCACTCTAGGAAAATTATTTGAAATTGTTCAGTGGAGTAAGAAGGTAAACTGGAGAAAAGCCGAGATCTCTAGATCGCCACATCTGGAGAAAGTAATTACTTTATGGTTACCCCATGTCCACCAGTTTCCAGTAAGGGGCTAAATGATCCCATATTTTTTGCTGTGGACACTTGTCCATGGGGACCTGTACTGAGAAACTAAAGCTCACTTCATGGTAACAAACATTCCAGGAAGAGATTATACAAGGCTCTTCCATTATAAGACCATTAATGATTAAATTAACTACAATAGCTATCTAACTCTTTTTATTCACACTCCCCTTTTCAATTTAAGGCAGATGTTATTTATTACTTAAATCTTTCTCTACTCCATGACATTCATGCAGGAAATGCCAAAACAAACTGATTCAGGAAAACACTATCTTTGGAATGCCTGCTTTCGTCTGCCAGTGAATAGACACCAGATCTGAATAAGCCAACCTGTGGGTTCCTCCATCTGGTGGCTAGACCCTGTGCACAACATGCATTCAAAGCAAAAAGCACATTCAACTATATTCCGCTATTCACAGCTGACAGTACAAACAGCCCTTTCAGTGACAAAAGCTTGATCAAAGAAATGGTAAAACTAGACTATTCAGCTCTTAGGTAATGTCTTCAATGTAAAGTTCACCGTTTTCCCAAACTCTTTTATCTTCCCTCCCTCACCCCTCCCACTCACAGAAGCAGTATCTCACCAAGCTGGGTGGGGATTCTTTCACTTGGCAGTTAAGTCAGACATTTGCTGTGAGGACATAGGTTAAACAATTCAAAGGCTGGCACTTCCCAGTGCCTTTTCTGGATTCCCCTTGAGTCCCCACAAGGACAAAAGTATTTTTCTGCACTTCACTGGGAAAGAGCTGTAGAAACATTGCTAAGAATCATAGCACATATGTAAAAATTTCTAGTGATGTGGACTACTGCAGCAGATGTCTGTACTAAGCTCTGTGGTATCTCGTCACAATACATGAAGGCAATGGTTTCAGACACCTTTTAATACAATAGAGGGGGAGTTGCTGGAAATGCTCTTCATAGGGATTTTTAAGGCTATGGAGTATACCCTCACCCTCGTAATTATTGCCACAGCAGACCTAAATGGCTTTTTTCTTTCTTATCCTTTTAGAAGAAGTTACAAGAAAAGCAGAATCCTTCAAGGTTTTTTTTAAAGAATAGTATAAGTACAGCAATGACAGACAATCCAGGTGTGCCATCTCCAGGACTGCACATACAATTGCAGTAACTACACAAAATGTCCATCACATACCTTCTAAGCCCTTTCCATGCTGAGTTACTAAGCCTGCATGCATAATTTTAGCAAATGTTTTTATACAGAAAAGATAAAGCCTCTGTTTGCTTTACCTTGCCAACTGGAATTACCTCCTCCTTATCTGGACTTAGCCTCAGCCACTGCCCTCTCATCCAGGCTCCTATCTCAGCCAAACATTCTGGAAGCAGAGAAAAGCTCAGCATTTCACAATCTGCCGCTGCTTTCCTGTTGAGCTTTGAGTACTCTGTCAGTTACATCCGTTTGATAAAAAGCACTGGACTGTTTATCAATAAACTGGCCTACATCACAGTCCAAATCTGACATCAATTCAGCAGAACTTTCAACACCTTGTCACAATGGACCTCAGCCAACCATCACTGCTATCCTCCAAAATCTTGATTCATACTAAAAAGCTTCAAAGCAATCAACCTATCTTGGATTTCCTCTGTAATACTCAATCCAAGTGGCTGAAGCAGAGCCATAGTCCTTTAAAGTTTAAAATGGTTCTTTATTGAGTTTCACTTATATGTTTGTTTTTATTTTTCTAGTTCAGAATGTGTTGCTATGGGAAGCACCCCTGCTCAACTTAGAATAAAAACATATTTCCGTCAAGCGGGTGGGGTTTCTCAACTGTTCCCACCATGCTGTACTCCCTGTTTTACTTCAGAGCTGGGTGAAGCTTGTTTGAAAATCCCTGTGTAAACAAATCAAAGTGCTTTATTCAACAGGTCGTCTTTGTTGTTTCCTTTTTAAAGATTAAAAGCATAAAGACTGAAATCCACTGAATCTGAGTCATTTTACGCCTCATTCGTACTTGACAACTACCTGAATTAATTTTCATACTCTTTCTTCTAATTTCGTAACCCATATGTGAGAACTCTCTCCTCCCCAGGAGGAGGGAATTTAAAAGTGAAACATTGAAAAATGCTTTGTCTCAAAATCAATTTTACAACAGTGTGAATTGGCAGTAAATCCTTTCATTTAACTGAATTTATTTTGGATTTGTACCTTAGAACTGTGGCCTTCAAAATACTTTCTTGGAAATTGTGTTATAAATTATGATAATCCAGTAATATACACAATCTGCATTTTTATCTAGATCTTGACTCCCACCCCACAGCTTTTGATACTTGTATCAATGCTAAATTAACTGTTTAACAGTTACTCCAAACAGACCTGTTAAAGCATCCACAGCTGCAATTAATTATAGAAAAGAATTAAAAAGATTGGAACTATCTGGATGGCTCTATACATCTACTTCAGCTGGGGAAGGCAGGAAAAACAACCACAGTGCAAATGTAAGAAGCCTCCAAATACTATAAAATTAAATGAAGCATCACTGTGTCTGTCTGGAAAGTTTTAAAAAAATAAATCAAGCACAGATTAGGTCTGTTTGTGGCAGATCTCTCTTCATGGGTGACTCGCATCTCAGTCATGCTTGTTATATTACAATATTTACTATAAGTGTTCTGACAACACCGTAGATACGTATGTAATAAAGGTAAACAATAGACTAGACCCTTCCTCAGTGAGCTAATTGTAAATGAGGCATGCATAAAGGGAAGTGTGCAAACTGCATGCTATCTTAATTCTCACCTTTTTTTTTTTTTTTTTTTTAACTTTGCACATTTGAAAACAGACCTAGTAGATTTCTCTTTGCACACAGATTCTATATCACTTTAACTCATCCAGTAGGCCAATTGTCAGATTTCTGGTTGTGGTGTTCCCTACACATAGAAACCACTCAGCTCAGGAACAAGACTGAAACCTCCCAGATGGTTCAGAAATGTAACAATTTTGGAAAAACATGAGAACAACAGAGATATTGTAATTCTGGCTGCTGCTGTTCTCTCCAGCTTGCTGCATGAGAGCCATGTCTCTCTTGCATAACCCACCATCTCTAGCTGGGACATGGGCAAGGAGAAACTGTTTCTGGAATAGTCCAGAACAGAAGATTTTGGCTACTCTGGCTAAGTGCTGGGAGTAGGACTTAGGCCTTACACTTCCTTTTGCACATGTAGTTTTTGCCTTTCTGTCTGCAGTTTCCTAAACAAACCATCTCACTGCCACTGAACTCGTATTTTGAAGGGTTTTCTTTAACCCCCTAGAGAAGAAAAGGTTTTTTTGTAATTAAGTGCTGAATTTTTACTGAAATTTATGCTCAGTAAGAAATAGCATGTGCATGTAAAACTGGATGCAGATTCTGTGAATGATTCAGAAGGGAAACAAAAGTATTGTAGGTCAAAGTTATTTCTCTTTAGTTTTGCACCTGAAGATCCTATCACTTCCGAAAGCCTACGCCATAAGAACTTTCCTTTGGTTCTGCTGTTCAGCCCACAAGAAATGACTCATTCTGTTCAGCTTAGTAGCTCTATAATAAACTTCACATTTTCAAAACCTTGCAGGATCAAATCCCTAAAAAGCTTCACAAAGCTTGGTCATATTAATGCCACAGTGTAAAGCAGTGGAGTTTGAGGTGGGTTTTTTTTTTTCCAATTTCTTTTAACATACCGAAAAGCGATAGTTGTACAAAAACCAGGTTGTGCTCTGCAACAGTAAGCATCTATTCTATGATACAGGGCATACCTACATTAGTTAATTTGGTAGATGTGACTTCTAAGCTGCCCAAGATTATCAATTGTATTTAGAGGAGATATCACAGAAGAATGGAACATGAAGGAATGACAATCTTGTTTTCTTAGCAGATGAGAATAGAACCTAGTATCTCTTGTTTATGTTCAATACTAAAATATCTGAAACTATGTCTGAGCTCCCTGCTGCAATTAAGCATGAAGCTCATGCGGGCTGTCCTCATGACAAGGAGCTACCTGTTGCTCGTAAGTCGCTTAAGCAACAGACACGTCTGACCTGTGCTAAATACAGTTGCCTAACCATGACGAATAGGCTATTAAATTGTGATTAGGCCTGAAAGAATAATGGTGTTTATGGGCAGCAACTGTTTTCAATTTCATCAAGTACCTATCTCTTCTTTTTAAGTTACAGGATGCTCTATGTTGAGGATAGTGAGGTTAGCCATCCTGAAAAACATTTGAGAGTCGAACCAATAATTTATTACGTTTGCAACTGAATGCTACTACATGGAAAAAGACTGCACTTTAAAGAAAGCGTATCTTGGGGGAAGGAGGAAGTAAGATTAAATTTAAACCCAGTTTTAACATCCTAAGATCATGTCGTTTGTCTCTGTACATCTCTTGATGACCTGTTTTCTGATCATGTAGCCACTCAAAGCAAATCACTTGCCAGATTTCAACCTCCTCTTACTCAACTCAGAGTACTTTAAATATGTTATACTGTGAATGCAATGGAAATTTCTCAACGTTGTAAACTAGAGCAAGCACTTCTTGGCTGGCTCGAGCTAAGTATCTAGTCTTGTCTCCATTTCAGTAAAACATTCTCAATGCCAAGTCGGGTTCCTCATGAAAATTCAGAAGTACTCACCCTAACAAGATTAAAAATCCCCAAAAGGTAAATGCAGATTTATGAAATGATTTTAAGACAGTAACCAAGAAATATGATTCAAAGCAGGTGGCAAGATGAAGGCCCAGAGCTGAGGTGTGGCATTCTGCTCCTGGCTACCCAGCGGACCCAGCACAAATGAGGACACTTACTTCATCTTGGCACTTTCACTGACAGTCAGCTTTCTACAGACTTCCCTTTTTGCTTTGTGTTCTTTACTGGCAGCTGTAACACAGAAAAGGTGCAAGGAGTAACCAAGGCCTGCCTCAAGCGGTGTCAGGTGAACGCTAGTTCAGCTGGCCCTTTTTACCATCCCAAGGTGGGCCTATTTTGGCCTCCAGAGTTTGGGACAGAAGCAGTTGGGTAAAATGGCTAGTGTTAACTTTTCCTAAATTTTCTGTGTTCAGTTTGGGGCAGGGACCCTACTGCACCAGGGCCACTCATACTTCTGTGGGTGAGGGATCACGCTCCAGCCCACCTTCAACTGGGAGAACCCAAAACTTCCCACTTGAACAAAACTAGCTACACAAGAATAAATGCTACTCCCCTAAGGTGTGTAAGCAAGCCCTGACGCTATCACCCTAACAGGAAATCAATTTTTGGTGCGAGTCAGGCACAGGGATTAGCCTGATCATGGAAAATGGCGAACACGCACCCACAGGGAACTGTGGTCTCATCTCTAACGTTGTCAAGGGGTAAAATACCGGTAAAACCCCGTCTCGGCCCGCCCCTGAGGGAAAAGCGGCCAGCTGGGCAGAGGCTGCCCTCACCGCCTCGCCTCCGCCAGAGAAACCGCCCGCTCCCCTGAGGGAGCTGTGGCGGCGGGGGGGGCCGTGCCGGAAGGGGCCGTGCCGGGCCGGGCTGGGCGGTGGCGCCCGGCGACTCTACGGTCTCCTCCGCGATGTTGCCGCTGCTGCGCCGGGCTTGGGTTGTCGCTGCCTCACGGCGGGGGACACGACGGTGCAGCCTGGGCGCCTGCTGCTCCTACCGCCTGCGAGACGCCCGTGAGTGCTGCCGCCCTCCCGCGCCGCCTCCCTCAGGGGGGAGCCGCCTCCCTCAAGGGGGTCCGCCCGGGGACAGGCTCCTTCAGGCCGGGGCTGCCTTCACCCCTCGGGCCGAGCAGCTCCCGCCGCCTGAGGAGAGAGGGTCGCTGCCCCGGAGCCCCCCCCCTCGCTCTCCCCGCCCGGTTCATCGTCCCCCGCCCCGAGGCAGCCCCGCTGCCCACCGCGCCCTCCCCGGGGTCCGGCGGCGGGGCCTGGGCACGGGCAGTGCCAATGTCCCTCCGTCGCTTCTGAGCGGACTGCCGGCGCCTCGCAAGTTTGTGTAGAAGAGGCGAGGACGCCAAGTTCGGTCGTGCTTTGTCAGTGACGGTTCCTCCGCTGAAACATCAGGAAATGGCATTAACAATAAGAGAGAGCTGTGGCACTTTTGGAGAGTATTTTGCTCGCCTGCTTCTGCCTCACCTGCGTGTGCTGACCTTGGGCAGGCCGATAAAGTTTGCCCCTTACTGAGGAAACTGGGGGGGGAAGGTTGTTTAGCTGCGCCTCACATGAGTGGTTTGTTAAAGGATTTAATTTATTTTTTCTTTCCCCTTGGGAAAGACCACGAGCAGTTGTATCTAATGTAGCCAGTAACGCTGTGCTTCAGAGCCTCTCAGTTTTGGGTTCAGTGGACGGGCCGGGCACAAAAACCTTTCATCTGTGGGTTGTTGATGTCGGGGTACAGCAGGTGAACAAGTGCTCCCCGTCCACACAGATCTCGGTTCTGTTTTTAAGCAGAATAAAATCCCACGGAAACTGCATTCATACATCTGCCCTGCTCGTGCTGGTTTGAGATGCCCAAGCTGCCCCCAGAATTGGTAGTTCAGGATTTCAAAGGAGTGGGGATGATCCACTCTAGGTCCAGACTGCATGAAGTAGTCTTGGTCAATATTGGTATGGGTGCTTCAGGAGCACTATTACGCCCTTAGCAGTGGTGTAACCCCTAAGCACGCCTAGGCAAAAGACCGGCACCTTCAAGAGAATATTTTTGCTTTCCAGTGGGAGTTATCCTGTGTCTGGTGCCATCTGACATCAGTTGATGGTACTGGTGTATCAGGAGAGCTGAAGTGGTGTGCTGAGACTGGCAAAGCTGTAAAACAGAAGCCACCTTAAGATCAATTGGCAATAAAAGGGAAACAGTTTTCTAGCGAATAAGGGGACAGAATTTCTTTGAAGAGCATTTTGCAAATGCAGAAAGGTATCAACACAATTGTGAGTCATATTAGACAGAGAAGTTGTGGATGCCCCATCCCTGGAAGTGTTCATGGCCAGGTTGGATGGAGCTTTGAGCAACCTGGTCTGGTGGGAGATGTCCCTGCCAATGGCAGGAGGGTTGGAACTAGATGACCTTTAAGGTCCCTTCTAACTTAACCATTCTATGATTCTATGAAATTATTGGACTTCCCTGTGTAGCTCTGAGTCATGCAACTGGAACGTATTATTATTTTACTTCCCTGTGCATCAGCTGACTTGAATTAGCTTTTGGAGCCAGTATGCCAAAGCATCTTCTCTTGCCAGAAAGTTCTGAAGTATTTAGTTGGATTCTGTATCGTGCATTAGAGCCTGACTCTCTTCATCATCTTCCAGTGCATCCACTTTGGCAGAGTCCGCTTACAATTCCTGGGGGCACCCGACAGTCTCCTATCAATATCCAGTGGAGAGACAGTGTTTATGACCCCTTTCTGAAGCCTCTGAAAATCAGCTATGACCCATCAACGTGTCTTCACATCTGGAACAATGGATATTCATTCCTGGTTGAGTTTGATGATTCTACAGATAGATCAAGTAAGAAAAACCTCAGAAAAATCAATTTAATGTCTTATTAATGCTTAGAGAGGAGAAATACTTGAATGACTTAAAACCTCAGAACAAATATTGAAAATGAATGTACAGTAAAAGAATGCTTTAGCTAAATGTGGATTTACAGGGATGGGAATTGTAATGCATAAGTTCTATATAGGCCTCACTTTTACTATGTATTTATTACCATGGACATTGTGCACAAATCCTCTGTTCTAGGCTGAAAATTGTTCTTACTGCACAAGCCTTAATGCCCTGCCTTTTGATTAGGTCTCGTAATATCACAGCTTTGTCTACATGAGTCAGTCTTCAGTCATATGTATATGTATGTACTTAATTTTAAATGAGATTCCATCATTACACTTTAATAAAGTAATCTGTCACTTATCTCTTTTGCAGTGTTAACAGATGTATTTAATGCATTTGAAATTATCAGCAGCAAAATGACTTTCCGTTGGAAAGCATACATACTTATCTCAATAGGCTTTTGGAGGATTAAATAATACTGAGCTGCTACCATAGGGAGCAGGTGCGTGTGCTCCTGTTGTTTTAGTATAAGCAGGAGTCCATGCATGCAAAATTCAATTACACATTCCAGCAAGTTGTTGTGAATCAGCTCAGTGTCAGCGCACTGACCTGAGCAGCTAAATCTTTTTTTATGCTCAATAGAGTCAAGTGACTTAAAGTCAAGATATTGCTACCAAATTCTAGATTTCCTGGGCATTGTTCCTTTAAAAAGTTGAGTTTACCAAAAGATATTGCTGTTACGTACAAAGAAGATATTTCGTAAAAGTAGATGAACTGGTAGCAGTTGGTCAGGGATATTGTGAAGCACATGATTGATGTCAGTTACTCAGCTTGTCCTGGAGGGAAAGAATGAGGGACCCTGGGCAAGTTTGAACCTGTTCGATTAGAGTAATGTATGTTTAAGATGACTGCTTACCATAAGAGTTACTAGATCCTCATAGGCGATTTAGTAATGCGCTTGGGAAGGAGGTTTTCAGCATGCTCATAAAAACAAATGCTTTGTTTCTGCCATACCAGTATTTTTGGTTGATGTTTGGAAAAAGGCTGATACAACAATGCAGCAAAAACTGTAGTGGTGAAATGCATGGAGCTTTCAGGGGCTTGTCTAATGTTTTTTGGTTGGTTTGTTTTGTTTTGTTTTTGTTCTTTTGTTTTTATCGTTTATAGCTCTTCACCTAGAACATTACTTTCCAACCAGGGAATATTCTTGCCCTTGTTCATTTGAGCGCTATGATACGTACTGAAGAAACAAGTAATGCCCTTCTGTTTTTACAGTACAAACTGCTATTGCATTAGTGAGGTGGGGTTAGAGGAGAGACTAAGATGGAGACATGTTAGCTCATCAGTGGTTTTTAACTTACTAACTTTAGATCAGTTTTGCTTTTAATTTAACAGTCTTTTACTTTATACAGCCATACCCCACTGTCTGTTGAGGATGCATTCCTGAAAAGTGTAATGGTTTGCAGTTCGATGGATAACAAAGTCATTTTTTTTTCTGTAAGAATTGATGTAATGGAGGGGAATTGCCTGCAGAAGGTTAAGAAATACGCAACATTTAAACACACAGGGACAGTTTTTGTGACATAGAGGCAAGCATGGAATCATCAGGACTGTCAATTAGAGGGGCGCTGGCCTTTCAGAGGCTGGCTATTCAGAGCGCAGGAGAACTCTGAATGATCTTACGCACTTCATCTATAAGACTGAACACTTGATACAAATCTTGAAGTGTGAGCATTCTTGCTGCCTCTTTCTGGATGGCTGCCTTTTCATCATCATCTTCCTCAAATAAATTAAAGCCAATGAAGGGTGATGATGGCAACTGGAGGATGGCATTAAATGATCAGTGACAGGGACTCCAAAATGACAGAGAAACAACAGATCATGGGATGTTGCTGTATAAATAGCCAGGTTTTCAAGTGCCTGCCTCTCTCCTCCCCCTTTCTCTCTTTACTGTTGCTATTTCTGATTTTTCTTTCTGCCAGCTTCTGTCTAACAGTAATAGAAATCCAGAGAAGGAAGCTTATGAATAAACAAAAAAAAGCAACAAAATTGAACAGAAGATGAAAAAGACAAAATGAAACGTACATCCATGATAGACAAAAATGCCCAACTTCTGAGATGAGGCAAAACAAGACTTGGGCAAAAGATGAAGGTAGTGCTGCCATGGGGTGTTTGCTTTTGAGCAGAGCAGGAAGATGAAGAAGAAAGAGGGTGTGGGGAAGGTATGTACAGAACGTGGTCCTGTCTGTGTGCATGAATGCCATCTGCTGCAAGGAAATCAGGCTGAAACAGAACTAGGGCTACAATAAAAAGCTGATGTGATTCTTTCCTCTGGTTGTTGTTACAGTTCCTTTAAATTTCTATTTTGTTTCGAAGTTATCAAAACTGGTAAATTGAGAGGAAATGAAATGGCAAAAATGCTTGTAAAGAGACTGTAAGTTCCTGTTTGTTTCCTGTCACTTGCTAGTGTCCACTATAGAATCTGATTTGCTACCTATGTGGGCCTGTGCCTAACTTTACTCTGAGGTAAATGTTCAAGTGAATGTGATTACTAACATGAATGTAGTCACTTGTGGGTTTGCATCATCACATAATCAGGAATGGATAGTGTTAGAGTGCAGAAACTTTAATTCTGAAAGACTCGGCAGTGTGGGCCACATCTTCATCCCATCCCTGAAAGTTACCTTTCTCCATCATGATTTTTTTAGTGATGGTCAGTATTGCATTTATGCAAAGAGCTCAGCAGCAGTGGATGAAATTAATTAAATGTCAATTTGCATAGCTTGTTTTAGCTTACTCTTTTATGACAAGCAGGCCTATCTAGCTAGAATTTCAAAGCTGCTGTCTGGCTTGCAGGAAAAAAAAAAAGGACAAGAAAAGCTCTTAATGCTTCTCATTGTTTTCTCCTTAGCATTAAAGTGATTAACTTCTTTTGATTCAGAAGTACTGTTGGGATTACGTACTTTATACAGTGGTTTGCTATAAAATTTAACCATGATGTACAGTAAAGTAAAAATCAGCAAATGGGTCTCTACAGCTACATATTTGTTATTAGCCCTTTGGAAGTAATTATTGTCTCTCATTTGCCAGATGCTGTGATGTAATAACTAGCAAGAAGACTTTGCAGGATGTTCCTGCTTCAGTTAGGAGGAAATGAGTAAAAACCAACACTACACAGAAAACTAGGCGTAGACTTTTTCATTCATGTATTTGCAAAATTATGAGATGCCTTCTGAAATCAGGGGAGCAGACTGAATGTTCACCCTCACTCATGGCTAAAAAGTGCATTAAAGCTTCCATAAACTCAGAATCTTGCCCACAGGCAGACTGTATGTTTAGATGCTTTGTGGAGTGTAGCTTGAACAGTTCACAGTAGACACAATATTAGCATATTTCTGGTGGTGCAGGAAATCTTTCAACATTGGTTATGCAGTCTGAAAGCTGCATTGAGGCAGAATAGTATGTTTGGATTTCTGTAACTTAAAGAAGGCAGAACTGAACATTTGACACAATGTTCTGATTCTGCTGGCAAAACTGGATTTTCTAAGTCTTGTATGGTCATGGAAAACATCAATATTTTTCACAGATACTGAGGCTTCACTGGGGTGTCATTTAGTAGATGCATCCATTGTTTTGTCATACGTGTTTCTTCTGGTTAGGCTGTTCTCACGTGCCTGCTCAAAGAAAAGAGCATAGAATGTAACATGTAATCATCACGACTCTGCCAAACTTTATATGAATTGAAAAAAAACAATAATTCCTTTGAGGGGAGATGGATGGAGAGACTATTTAGCTTATCATCTTCAATTTGATATAGTTGATTCAAACTGCAGAGAAAAAGTATGATGTGTTTGCTTGAACAATTTTGTCATAGCAAAGTAAATTGTAAAAGTAGACGAGCAATAGGGGACTGTTTCAGTTAAGATAGTTGCTGATTTCTTCCCTGGGCAAACTTATTTCAAGCAGGATCTTGTTGTGTTACTTGTCTGGACAATTCTAAATCATGTTTGTTAATATGTGTGTCTTGTTTTGTTTTTTAGTAATCGTTGGAGGTCCCTTGGAAAACCAATACAGGCTAAAGCAGTTCCACTTCCATTGGGGAGCTATAAACGAGTGGGGTTCAGAGCACACAGTTGACAGTAAATTTTACCCGGCAGAGGTATGAGATAAAATGCTGAACAATGCAAATACTTGCGGGAACTGGAGGCTAGGTCTCGGGCTGTCCGTGACTGTACTGCACGCTAGAAAACTCCCTATTTGAAGAACTGCAGCTTACTGTTAGAGATCAGACCTGGTAGGTGCCACAGCTCATCTACCGTTGTATTAGTAAGTTCATACTCACTGTATTTTCTGGAGAAGAACACAGTCTTGAAGTTGAACGTTGGCCCCATTACTGAAAGTTTCAGTAATGTTTTCTTCTCCCTGAATGTCCCCAGGGGTAGCTGCCCAGACAAGCCAATGGCAGGCAGGAAAGTATCATTGCTATTCTAGCTCTGTCTGGATGGAGTGGCACAACTCTACTTGTCCTCCCTCCTTTTAAAGGGAAAAACAATGAGACAGAAAGCAGACTGAGGGCACAGTCAAGTCTTAATGAACTCCCAGGTCCCAGCTAATGTGGTGCAGATCAGGTGGACAGCAAATACTGAGGTAAACATGCAAGCTCGGATCTCAATTTAAAAAAAAAAATAATGTAAGTGCTTTACCTCTGAGCTGCAGTAAGCTGAGAGTTCACGAGGTGTAGGATCTGTTTTCTTGGGAGTATGGTGAATGCACTGCATCTCAGCTGCTGTCTCTAGTGGGCCTCCAAATCTCCCAGTCCTTACTGCTTTAAAATCCCTGTGTTTATTATAACTAAATGCTTGCAGAGAAGCAAAGCACATACTAAATATTCTTTAAAAAGTATTTAAAGAGAAAATGGAAGATTATTTAATTCTCACGCCTATACCTGTAACTCAAGAAGCCTGGTTCTCCTTACTTTGTATAAAATAACTGTCTTGTGTATGTGACCCCAGAGCTTTGGCTAATGTTAGAAAGTTTATTCTAATTATCAACAATTTTTTTGTGTGTTCCTTAAAATCATTAGAATAATTTACAGGAGAGTTATGTGGTAATATAGTGGTTATCATGATCACTTTATTTTCTGTTTTCAACTCGTAAGCAATTATTACCTGAAGGGGGCCTACAGGAAAGCTGGGGAAGGGGCTGTTTGCAAGGGCATGTAGCGATAGGATGAGGGGCAATGGTTTTAAACTAGAGCAGGGTAGGTTTAGATTAGACATTAGGGTGAAGTTCCTTACGATGAGGGTGGTGAAACACTGGAACAGGTTGCCCAGAGAGGTGGTAGAGGCCCCATCCCTGGAGACATTCAAGGCCAGGCTTGATGAGGCTCTGAGCAACCTGATCTAGTTAAAGATGTCCCTGCTTACTGCAGGGGGGTTGGACTAGATGACCTTTAAAGGTCCCTTCCAACCCAACACGTTCTATGATTCTATGATTAAAGTAGCAAGACTTCTGTGATTAATAACTACTAAGGCAGAGAGTCAATAAAAAGGATGGAGCCAACAGGGGAAAATACAGATTAAGTTGCTCACCAAGGAAAGTGTGACAGGTATAAACATAGTTATATGCCAAAGATGGAGAATTTGAAAAATGATTATTGCTTATTTTTGAGAAGATGTTTATCTCCTGTTCATAATGATGCTTGTCAGCTTGGCAAGACATTAACAGCTGTATGACTAAGTTTTGGGACTGGTGCTGGCTATCTATTTAATACACAAAACCCCTCAATGAAATGCTTATATTGGACTGTAAGCAATGCAGAGGAAGCTTACACTACGTGCAGGAGAATGTTCTTTAGCAGAATAGCATGCTCTGTTCTTCCTGTTAAGAGATCAAGAGTCCTTCAGTTCCAGGTATACTAAGCCTTTTCTGTGCCTTTAACTATCATTCCTGTAATCAGTATCCCACAGACAAAATCCTTTTCATATGTGTGAAATGTAATTTATGGGTCTTTGGCTGTTGTTTAAAAAAAGGCAAAAAAAAAAAAAAAAGAAGAACGGAAGTACCATTATTTTCCAGTAAAATTTTGGTCCTCATTTTTGTGGTGTCTGATTTCTGAGGTAGCTCACTGCACTGTCTCAGATTGCCAAGGACCAAAAGATCAAAAGTCAAGTTTCTTGGTATCGTTGTGCTCTGTGCATGTGTTGATTTCTCATTCATTTCTATTTCAGTTGCATTTAGTACACTGGAATGCCGTTGTGTACCCAACTTTTGAAGAAGCCGTAATGGAAGGTAACGGCTTGGCTGTTATTGGAGTGTTTTTAAAGGTAATTTCACTTTGTGTAATAAGCTGTAATTATGCCTTTTTATTTCCATGTTGTTAAAATCAATTTATGACAAAATACCTCTAGATTGTTGTTGTTGTTTTCGAAAAATACTGATTAAGGTAGGTATGTAGAATGTCAGCTTAATGATTCTCTAACTCCTACCTGTCTCCTGCAGCTAGGAGCACATCACGAAGGACTGCAGACACTGGTTGATGCCTTGCCAGCAGTCAAACACAAGGTAAGTATTTTTAAGCATCCCACCAGTTATCACTCAGCATAGCTAATGCAGTCATTCAACCTAAAGAATACTTTGAGATAGCAAAACACGATTGACACCTTGGGTGAATTGTTGATTATCCTGGAGGGGGGGAAGCTAATTTTTAAGGAGAAATTCTATACTTCAAGCTTTCCAAACCTCTTTGTTTAAGAAATTATGCTCTTGAGATTGTATCCCTTTAAAAGGGCATGTTTAATGCTTGACCTCACTGAAGCTTGCCCTTCTGCTTCTGTGAAAACATATGCCACTGGATTAGGTTTTGTATGTTGTTTAACTTGAAGGAACTTTTTGTGCTGTGTAAAGTGGTAGTTTATATCTTGTGGAGTTAAGGCTTTCTGATTTTTGTCTGATCTTTGAGGAGGAGATTATTTTGGGGTTTTTTGTTTTTTTGGTTTTTTTAACACTAAATTTTCTGCTCCGGGAATCGGGACTCTTTCTTCATAGCTCATTTCTGACTTCTGCCAGGAGAGGGAGTGCTGCGTCTCTGATAGTGCTCAGAAGCAGCTTATGCTCCTCCGGGTGCCCGTTCATTTTTGAAAGTACACACAAAAAACACGCATGAAGAATTTTGCTGGCTTGTGAGGACATCCAGTTGAAGTCGCTGTGCCATTATTTATCACAGTAATGATTTTTTTAATCCAAATAAATATTTATGACAGTGCAGTAAAAATTCTGCCAAATAAGGCTGTTCAGTGCCAAAAAGACCTACAAAAATCTGTGAATATACATCCATTATGAGAAGGTAATATTTTACAACATATGAATTTGAAAGAAAGTAAAATCAAGATTTTTTTTAAAAAAAAAAGTAGTATCAAACGTTATGCTCATCAAGCTGCATGTGGGCTGCTCTGAAAGACATCTTATTTTCAAAGGGTGTCAGTTCACCCAGCAGCTCATCAGCACTTGGTTTAAAACGTTTGAAAACCTTTGCTGCCTTGTGAGCATTATCTCTGATTTAAGCACCAAACCCTGTGGAAGGTCGGATAATATCTATTCTGATGTCCTTGCATCTTCCTCTGTTACATGGTGGGTGAAAGCTCCCATCTAGAATCTCTTGTCCAACTCCCTATTTTTGAAAAATTCTTTACTGTAATATTTCTTATTCTCAGTGGGGAACCGATAAAGCCTATCTAAGGAAAAACAGGATCTTCATTTCTTGCATTGCCAGTATACCCTGGAAGTACCCCGGGAGTAAAATGTTTGTGTAGGAAATCATGGGCTCTGAAGCTCGTACATACTGTCTGTTATCTCACTTGTGGGAGTGCACATTCTGGAGACAAGAATACTTGATGCGATTTAAATAAAATCTTAGTCCTGTTCCCTCTCCCCGCTGCCTAAAATCACGTGGTGAAAAGTAAAAGCACTATTGTTTGCAGTCTATTAAGTATATCTGGCAGAACTACCTGGACTTGTTCCACCATTTATTCTTTCTTTCTCCTGTTTGCTTCTAGCTCCCACAAAGATGTACTCAGTTGCTCCTTTGCACTCCTTGTTTCTTCTACACTGAATTCCTAATGGCTTGTGGGGACAACAGAAATATTTAAATTTTGTCTACACACTAGCTGCTTCTTATGTATTAAACCCAGTTTACCAATTTTGTACAAGTTTATGGGGATTTAAATTACTATTTTATGTAGATCACTGTTAATATTCACAATACCTAATTTTGCATATGCACGTATAACATGTACAGTATTTAATCTCGTTAAGATCTTTTAAGGTCTTCTGTCATTTTTTTTTCCTCAAAATCCAGTTTTTAAAAATAAATTCTCTCTGGGGTTTAGGACACTGTTATCGAGTTTGATGTCTTTGATCCCTCCTGTTTGATACCTTCATGCCCTGATTATTGGACCTATGCAGGCTCTTTGACTACTCCTCCACTTACCGAATCAGTCACATGGATTATTAAGAAGAAGCCAATAGAGGTTGATGAGAATCAGGTAAAACTCATGCTTACGTTTCAAATTGTACCGTACTTCTTTGACTGCCTGCTGCCATGAAGAGGAAGATGCACAGAACTATTTGCTTACCAGTAATTCTCTGCAAATACACAGACATCAGTGGTTGCTTCACACCCAGTATTTGTTTGGGGAGGTATCCTGACATTAACAACAGCTAATATTGAAAGCCTTACGACCTCTTCAGTAAGGAGCTAAAGATGCTTCTCCAGCTCTCCAGTAGAGTTTTATCTTGATTAACAATGCCTTATGCTGGAAGCTGCCCCTTGAAAACTTCTAAGGTTATTTATTGGAACACTGCATAACTTTACTTTTCTTACCAGGATGCAGCCCTTTTTGTGGCAGGGAGGGAGGAAAAAAGGCAGGTTTTGGGAGATTCCAAACTCTGACCTTTTGTGGATATTCGTGATAGCCATGTGCATTTGCATAGAAATTTTGCAGAGCCTGCAAGGTCTAACCCTCTATTCTTCCCTTGGGTGGACTCTGAAGGTTCAGAAGGGATGGTGGGTGGTTCTGAGTCCTTCACATGCCATTCTGATGGTGAGAGATAGAGTGAGTCCCCACTGGGTTTTCTCCTTTGCCTTTGCAGGCATGTTTACTCTGTATTTGGCTGTACTGTCCTTGAATTCCTTTTTTTATTCCCCTTTAAAAAGGACAGACAAACAAAGGTTTCAGCAAATGTTTGTATTACAGAAGTTATTTCAAGTGGAGAAGTTCGTGGTCAATAGTCTGTTCTGACACCGACCCAAACATGTCTCTATGTGGCCTCTACTGCTTTTAATTTTACTACTTCATGTGTCAATGTGATGTTATTCCTTGGTAGATGTAGGGGCAAGTAGAGAATGGTCAGAAGGAGGACTCATTGGAACTGTACTACAATTGTGAATTTTGTTGGAAGTTTTCAGGATTTTTTTGTCTATTCAAAGAAGTGGAGTCCTTTGAGGGGCATTACAACATAGAAAAAGTCTTGGAGATTGTTGCAAAGCAAGTAAAAATGGAACAACTCCAAAAAATCTACCATTTTTTCATGGCTTAAGAGGCACTGAGTGTTATCTGCGCATTGTCCCTGGTTTTTGAGGCTTTGATTAAAAATGAAGTGTGAGTCCAACAGCATGAGGCAAAATACTGATTTTTGGGGTTTTTTTAATACAACTTTTGCATGGAGCTAGTCCTAGAAAGTCATGCTCCAAAAAAACACCAGCTCTGAAGAATAGACATGTACATGATGTGAATGTTTTAGTTTACATAAAGGAACAGGACGGGAAGAACTGAAGATTGTTAACAGAGCAGAGAGAACTGAATGCATAATGTATCATTCTTCTTTTCCATTGAAACTTTTTCTCTCCCCCCTGGCTCTTCTTCCCTCTCGTTCGTTTACGGCATGGAAAGGCTTATAGTTTACTTAACTTTGTAATGCCCTTGTGAGCATTAAAAGCTGATCTGCTGCATGCTTTATTTTAATCCCCAGTTATAAACCACTAAGAACAACAACTATGTAGATTGTTGCTTGTTGAGGTTCTCTCTTTTCTGTGTGCCAGCATATGCACGTCTGTATAAGGTAACAGAACTCCAGGAACAGTGTAAATTAAGAAGGTTGGAAAGACTTATTTAAAGCGAGCATATGTGCCAGTGTTTAAATGGGAATTGGTTCCATCTTAGACATGCCACATTTGAGACTGAGTTTGCCTAAAGATGGCAGATGACTGACAATTCATCTTCTCCATTGATATGGATAATGGTGTAATCTTTATGAGCAGGTGACAAAGATCTGGCAGAAGTTTGTGCTAAAATTTCTCAGAATGCAAATGTTATAGTACCTCTTTTTTTTTTTTTTTTTTTCCCCAAGCATGAATGATTGTGTTTTGTTGTGAACTCCAATAATTCTCCCATTCAGTTAGTAAAGTCACAAAATTGGACATTTCTCATTCTCAGCTGGAGGCATTTCGGATGCTGCTCTTTACTTCAGATGGTGAAGAAGAAAAGAGAATGGTAGACAACTTTCGCCCTCTTCAGCCATTAATGAACAGAACCGTCCGATCATCCTTCCAAAGCAGGCATCTCTTGAATACTGAAGTACAGCCCAAGGACCATGCTGAGCAGATCAGGCCATAGATGGCCCATGAAATGTCAGTCCAGACTGCAATACCTGGATATAACTGACATTATTTTTTAATTAGTTTTCCTTTTTCTGTGGTGTGTGTATGCTATACAGTTTCACAGCCAGCCAGTTTCAGTTCTGCTAAGTGCCATTTGACCTTCAGTAGAGAAGCTGTGGGGGTTTTTTTAGATTTACTTTTTAAAGTAGTAAATAATATTAACCCTTAACAAATTGACTTGCTTTAAAGCTGGGATCAATAAAGAATTATTTTGCCTGTTAAAGGAAAGATAAGGGCAGGTGATCTCTTCCCCTGCTTCTTTTCTGAATTGTTCTGTCTCTTCAAGTGGTCTTTCAGTGACTTGCATGAATTAAGGATCCCAACTAAAAACATGTTAGCAAGCAGGAAGTGTGAAGAAGTGAAAAGTATTAATATTGATCAGGTCCTTTTGTGGGATTGTTTCAGAGGTTTGGGAAGAGAACTAGATTCTCTAGTCATATATATACAGAGACATTTTATCTTCTTCCTTTTTCCGTGGTGCTTAAGATGACGAGAAGGAAAAAAAATGACTTACAGAATCTAACCTGTTTTCATTCGATTGACTGATCGATGTTTGATATGGATGCCACAGAATGTCCACTCTATCTGCGCCACAAGTCAGAAGACTTTTTCTAAAACCTTATAACAAATGTAGAAGCTTTTAGCTTTGGCAGTATTTACTTTTCTGTATTAATAATGTAACAGGAGAAGAGAGCAGAAGAGAATTCACCAGTACCTCAAGATTAGCAAGAGCAGCAAATTAGGCGAAAATGTCCAACTGATCCCAGGAAACTGATCACATCAAAGGAAAAACAAAATTAGATAAACCCCAGCTGACCCTCCCAGTGGAATTTAGGAGGGGGGGAAAAACCCCCAAACAATTTCTGAAACCTAATCCAGTGCTAGGAGACTATGGACAAAATGCAGCATTCAGATACTTGAAAGATTTTTTTTCAGTAACTCATAGAGTGCTTCAAAGTTTTGTCTTAAGATGTCCTTTTCTTATGAAAAGAGTCATCTAGCTTCAGGACAACTGGGGACTAGATTGTACTTACAGCACCTTATGGTAATGAAGTTAAGTGGTGGTTGAAATTGATTTGTGGACCGGACAAAATGGTTGTGTAAGCTGCCAGCTCTGGAGCCTTATCTTAGAGTTATGGTCCAATTGCCACAAGTATTTTCTACCTCTGAAGCATACTACTACTAGCCATAATTTTCTCTCGAGCACCTTTCTCACTGTCTTTTTTGCTTTGCTGTATTTAACAGTGTGCCTGTGCATGAGATTCATGTACCAAATGTATGGTCAGATTTTCTGATGAGGAGCAGGTTTGTTTGTAAACACGTGATGTGAACCTGATTGATTGTATTTGAGGAGTTGTCTTTGAGAACAGATGTTACTTGGTCTGCTTCTGCCAGTAAGCAAAGTTTCTGGTTGTTGGTGTGGTTCAGCACAAGTGATGCCAGGACACTAGCTTGTCAACGCTAAATTTGGAACTTTAGAATTGATACTTTTTTTAAGTCCAACTGTTCAGTTTAAAAGCACTTTAACACTTTTTAGTATAACCCTGATTATTTTAAGGCTTTTAAATATTCTTGTTTAACCAATTAAGTGCCCAGGTCCTGGCTTTACTTCCTTGCTAGCTCTACCTCAGGCTGTTGTTATGTTGTAACAGTTGTGCCTTTCTCCTTTGGCAATTTGAAATGTGGCCACTTAACCTTAGAGTGACTCTGCATGATAAAAGTAAGAAAAGCTCTGTTCTATCCCGGTGTAGTATACTTATTTTTACTATGTAGCATATTTAACATGGCAGTATATATCTCCAGTTTCTTTACCTCTCCCAAGCCCTTACTGCTCAGTTGAACTTTACCATCTTGGTTGAACTCTGTAGAACTATACCATCTATACCACCTTGGTTGAACTATACCGTCTCAATTGAACTATACAGTCTTTGGCATCATCAGATGGACTTTTTACTATGTTTGTGGTCTGCAGAATCACATCAGTGATGGTTTTGCCAGAGAATGACAGGTTCCAAAATAATTTTGGAAGGTATATCTACAGTTCTGGCAATAGGAAAAGATTTCTTTTACTTTCTGCCTGAATGTACGTGATCCAGTCACTGTTAAGCTTGAGGTTTCTGTTCAGTGCTTTTCTTGCAAACACTTTTCTAAGGAGGACCTCATAGAAAGATGGCAGTGATTCAAAGCTGGCATGTATCTTGTCTGTCTTTGGGATATTTGCTACTCATTATTAGCAATTAGGAATAACTGTAATATAAAGACATCTTAATGTTGCCTTCACATTTAAAAATACAGGTGACTCAGCAGCACAAAGCTTAGCTATAGGTAGCCTGCATTAATATCCCTATCATATATGAATGGGTCTTTCAAAAAGCTTCAGGCAGTTGCTCAAAAGTGTTTTTTAGTTGCTTTGGTAATTTTCACCAAGTTTTTGTATACCTCTGATCCACTGAGCTTGTTTCACTATTTTAATATAGCTTTCCTAGCATATGCAAATACAAAATACATATTTTTGTTCTAAGGGAACTGCTGTGGTGTACATGTTTAATCTTCACATGCTTCATAACGCCGTAGTATGCTCATACCCAGCTGAGTTCTCAATGGTTAGGTTAGCTCCAGTGAACCAAATTTTCTTCCTGGGTGTGTAAATCTCTTTTTAACATGCTTACCACCATGCATCCATCAGATGTGATGCTGAATATTCTATTTTCAGTGGTCTATTTAAAATTCTCATAGAGATTTACTTACTTTGTTAAAGTATTGTCATGGAAGTTTTGTTAGAGAATAGGTATATTATTCAGTCATACAGTTAATAAGCTATATACCATATATATTTAGATAAAATCACATCGAAGTATACTGACATCAGTTTCAGTACTGATCATTTCAAATATCTGGAAACAGGGTCAATGTAGAAAAAATTAACTCTACTGTGCTACAAAAATAAGCTTTACAGGGATTTTCTGTTACAGTTATTTCACTGGTTTTTGAGTATTGCATTTACGTGCTAGTGTTTTAGCATTTCTGGTTAAGGTAGGCAGTATCTCAGTTGCAGGGTGGATTGTTGTTGAAATTAGCAGTCTGGAAATTAACAGAAATGTGTTTTTGGGTTTTGGGGGGGCTTTTTTAACTTTTATGTTACAATGACTGTACTGGCCTTGCAAAAGCTAACTTCAAGAAAAATACTACTGTATGCCTGCACGTGTATGTAAAACAGGAGATGGGATATAATTCTTTTGCCTTATTCTCTCAGTTGCGTGTGGGGGAAATGATTTGATTTGATTGTTGGACTAGAGCTAATATTTGTAATGATTTTGCACAACTAAGTTAAACTCTTTGAAAGGTGTCTGCATAGGAATCTTAAGGCTCTTCTTTTAGGTGGTACATTGCAAAAGGGTCAAAGCACACGTTTCTATTTGGTTTTGCATAGTAGTCACTTTTGTTACTTAATACTGTACTGGGAGGCATTCCTGTGGCAATAAGTACTAGGAATTAAAGACTGTAATAGAAATAATTTTGAGGACAGCTTACTGAAAAGGGAGTAAGAAGGTTTTTGAGCATAGATCTGCATCCGTGTTGGTCTGACTTCCAACTGCCTTTCCATATTTCTGTTAAATATTGCTTATATCAGAAGTCACATTCTTGGCGACTTCATAGTTGGAAGAACTTCATTTGGCGTTTGAATGTTTGATCCATATTCTTACATTCCAGAACTTTCACACCAGTGCAGTTCAGGTGTACACCACCACATATACCTGACCAGTCTTTTGTTGTCTTCTGTCATGGATGGCTTGCATTGGTATTTTTACTGTGAGTCTGACAGGAGTGTATCTTTTGGCTTTGAAAGCTACAGAAACTGAGATTGCTTCGATCTCACAAAAGTCTGCTGGGTTTTAGAGGACCGGAATTCTACAAGGCTTACTTTTGAGGAAGGGTTCTTTTTTCTGCTCAACTTCATAGTCAATAGTATTTGCTTTAAAATTTGAATGCCTTAATTTTGAATGTTGTAACTTGTATTTCTTGGCACATCTTTGCTTTTTTCTTTGTGCATCTTGTTTTCATGGCAGTTACTACATTGTGTATTTTAATGTATGTTACCTGCCTAATCATAACTTACTGAAATAATTGTCTTTGTGGACTACGTATGTAACAGGGAATGAATGCCTTTTGTCCTCCTAGGATGCCGGCCCTTTTCCTCAGTTTTTACCTGATGTAAAGAAACTTCTAGCTGCTGGATTTTAAACTGTTACATTAGTGTGCAACTTTGCAATAAAGAAACCCAGAGAAACCTGTGCCTGTATCTCATTGTGTAATTAAGCTCTCCAAGTTAAAAAGTAGATTTTTCTGTCAAAAAAATAATACAATTCCTCCTTGAGAATGAACCAGTTCATTGTAAGTGGAGTCTAATCAGATGTCAGACATTCTGTGATACTTAAAATCTATGAAAGACTCTGCTGAACTGTATTATAATTGAAATGAAAGAACAATGACCTCTCTGTTGCTGCTGTACTGAGGGAAGAATATCTAATTTTTTGTTACATTCAGCTAGGTGCCACATGCTGTCTAAAATGGGATTCCAAATTCTGGAAATAGTTGCTAAACTACTTTATTTGACACTGATCATTAAACTCGACCTGTTTGACTAAGCTTACTTTTCCATTGTGTAATTGGTCTTGAGAAAATGAACGTTGATCTGATGTGTGGTGTAACTCTCAAGAGTGTCATGTTTAGTGGTTGTGGCTACAAGAATCTTACCAAGTAACCCGAAAAGAACTTTGAGTAAAATAAATTACTTTTATCGATTAAAAACTGGCTAATCAGGTGAAATAAGCGTTAATTTCTCTGTCTCACTGCTTAGCCATTCTTGGAGTCTAGGTATCATATAGATATGCTTGGCTCATTTCATTCAAACAGGTTTCCACTTCTCTTGATGGGCAAAGTAGGAGATTATATTCCTGGTTAAGGAATTCCACCCCTAAAATAATTGTAGGCAATACTTTTATAAAAGGCTTCCCAAACTGTGCTATTTGGTACCCTTTGTGGTGTCTGCAAGCCATTTCAGTATGAAGAAAGGGTGGAACAGGTTAAGAGTGAGGCCAGCTCCACTATTACTATATAAGGGTTCTAGAAGCTACCAGCGCTTCCGTTTACCTGACAAAAAAAAGCTTGTAAGCTCTTGTATTGGTATAGCTGAGGTGTTTGCTAAAGAAATGGCTTATTTGGTTCCAGCAGGCTGTCTTATTTTGATCAAGGCAGCTCTCCGGATAAATGGTTAAGAACATACACATTACTTCTAACAAATGGCCAATTTACTTCTGATATTGGTAATTATTTGTTTTTCTGACAAATAATTCTTTCCGTCCTTCTTTTTGATGTGACAAACTTGAAGTGCCTGAGTATTAGCACATGGAGAACTGATTGTATAATCAAATAGTCTTCAAAGATTCTGCGGAATAACTTGGGGGCCTGAAGAGAGTTAATGTTCGTGGTCAGAACTGATAATAATACTTAGCATTTGTGAAGTGCTTTGAAGATATAAAGCACTATATGAACACACCCTAACACCATGCCTGCGAAGCAGGTATGTTCTCAGCAATACAAATGGAGAAACTGATTAATTTGCAAGACAGTCAAGTACGTAGTTGCCTTTAAATATGGCAGTTCAGTGGCTGCTACTCCACTGCTGCTTGATCCTAGGATTTCCAAGTGGAAATGCTGGGAAAACGGAGACTGAAGTCTGCAAATTCTTAGCTGTCAGTCTGCCAAGAAATTCCCTTTTGGAAGAATTGGATGCAGAGAGAAGAAGATAACTCAGTCCATTCTTGGGAAAGTTGATGGAAATTTCTGTGCATTAGGTTGCTATTGGGTGTAAAATGCCAACCATCAAGCAGTGAATTTATTTGCCTTGAGGTAAGAAGTTAGTCTAGAGCGCTGGGGAAGTAAATCCACCGATGAACGATTTTGCTCACTCAACTATACAACAACTGAGTTTGAGCATTCAGCTGAAAATATCGGAAGCATACATTTTACTTCAATTCCAATCCTGTCTGCTGGATCCTGATGTAAGGAGGCCGACACGGAGACAATCCCGTATGTTGTAGGTACCCGTTTTTTTCTGATTTCATGGTCCTGTGAACATTTTGCCTAGATAAAGCATGAAATACAGTAACAAGTGAATGTTGGTAAATCTTACTTTGAGAAATAATCGGTTTAGATTACAGCCATATAGCTCTCTGGAATGGGGCTAATGTTAAGCTAGTAGGCTAAAGAAAGGCTTTTGGGGTTTCAGGAAAATTATGTGATAAATATGTTTTGCTGTTTATTTTTGATTAATTTTCACAGTCTTTGCAATCTCTTCAGGATCCCATCGGTGCAAAAATAATTTTTGTCTAAGCTTTCTTCCTAAATACGAATGCTTACATAAATCGAGAAACGCTGAACGCTGTTTTAAGCCTCTGGGCTGTTGTGGCTAACAGCCACAAGGTGGCAGGTTCTGCTCAGTGCCTCACGGGGCTGCTCAGGATCCCTCTGGTGGTTGGAAGCGGTCATGATGCCCATTACCAGTGCGAGGTGCCTGAAAATGTTACTGAAATGTTGTATCTTTCCCCAGAATGCAGATTTCACGTTTCTCTGAGGTATCTTGCAGAAAACCTCCTGACCCACCCTACAGCTTGTACTGAAGCGTGTCTGAAACTTGCAAGGAAGAGGAGGAGGATGGTCCAGGGAGGAAGGACGCCGACCTTGGGTTTCAGAGCTTGGGCACGACTTCTTGTGTGACACCAACTAATCCCTTGGTGAGAAACAGCTCCTCAAAGGTACCGCTTCCACCTCTCAATGGGAATGATTGTTGTTGAGAATCAGGGCTTCCAGGCTTTAGCCTCTGAACTCATCTCCTGTCCCACAAGGACAAGAGATAATGTGAATTTGCTGAAGAATTGACTCTTTAGGTGCTGTTGTGAAGTATCCAAGTAAGTCTCCTTGGATGCAAACCCTATGCCTTCACTGAGGTAATGTGGCAGAAGTTGCTCGTCTTGCCTGCACGCTTGCCAGAACACTTGCCAGACTGGCCATTTTTTAAATTTTTTTCATTTTTCGCAAACAAGTCTTTTTGGTGATGTTGGCATCCGAAATGACAGGCACTGCAAAAATCCTGCTCTGCAGAAATGCAGGTGGTGCAGCAGCTGGGCCTTGGCCTGTGCTTGTGTGACTACCTCGAATCGAAGAGTACGGTAAGTGCGCTAAAATCAGATGGGGCGGGGGGGGTGTGTGGAATTGGGAGATGCAGGTTTTGCAGAAATTTAGGTTTACACTCAGACATATTCTGCTTTATAAGAACACACAGCCCAGTCTAGGCAGGAAAATGAATGGCAACAAACCTCTCCTCCTGGCAGCTGACAGCCAGGACCCCCCCAGCACCCCACAGGCGGTGTGGGGCCGCTTCGGTCCTTTTGCACCCCTGCTTTTTGGGGCGGGGGTGGGGGGTGGCGTGCGAGCTGCCCGCGCCTCGGAAGCCATGGGCCGGTAAGGGGCGGACAACGCCGCCCGTTCCCGGGGGCTGGGGGCTGCCCGCGCAAACCGGGGG